>VZUA01020956.1:1546-12188 GCA_013401035.1 Horornis vulcanius | reverse complement strand
TGTAACCTAATGCTTAGCACTAGTGGTGAGGTAATGGGTTTTATTTGTGGTGATGGACTTGATACAGATTTTCTTATTCTAGGATATGAGTTTTTTATCTGATCAAGAGTACTACTGCAAGATACANCTGGGTTTAGTGTTTTTGTAAATGTGTGCAAGCCCACAGGTGTCATTTCACAAACAGGTTCCTCTATACTGCAACCATTTGTGCTGTGTTCAAACTTTACATGTTCTTGTTGAACCTAAGTGGTATTCAAAGTGTGGGTTTTTTTTTTCACCAATATTATATGGGTNCATTGGTGAAAAATGTCACAACCTGAGGGATAAGGAGTAAGCAGTCTTCGGATTCTTGGAGGTCTGTGGTATGACTCTTTTTAGACTTGTCATAGGCCAAACTCTTTTGTCTGGCACTGTTGAGCTATGTCCAGATCACTCTGCAGAGTGCAATATCTGAAGAATATTTAATCTTTATTCTTTCATATTGTTCATAGGAGTAAACCTCCTGAAAGATTTCACATCAATGTAATAAAAGGCTTTATAACTGTAGTTCTACTGTGATTATTTTATAAAAGAGGAATTACAAGCCTCTAAGTTCTGCTGAATTCCCTTGTTAACAGCCCCCATATAGTAGAAAGCTTATTATTTCCTAAGGGAAAAACTAATATAAATGATATTGTAATGTGCCATTAACAAGAAGGTGACAGTTTTACTTGCACTATTAGTTTCAGGTTAAAAATCATGGAGAGCAAAATATTTCATGTGCAGTTGACTATAATTAACCCCTTATGCCTTTCCCCAGTAGTCATGTCATTTAACAAAGCTTCATTTGCAGTGGCTCAGTAACACAGCATGTGCTCCTACACATGCAAAGACCACTTCAGTGACTCCCCTCTGCTAAAGGCTGCTCATACTGCAGGGCAACTTGCGGGATTAATTAGTCCCTCTCTGAGTTTCTCACTGCTGCTGCACATTTTAAACACTAGACAGTAGGAAATTCTGCATTTCCAGAGTCTGTTTCTACCTTGCTCTTTTAATTCTGTTTTTATGTTAATTGCTAGTTGCTTGGTTTGATCGCTATAACATGGGCACATATAGGACAGTGAATGCTGTTTTTCAGGAGAAAAGAGAATGCGGGTAAAAATGGATGAAACTGAGCATTGATCACGTTGCAGTTGGTGTAGAGTTCATGCCCTGCTTATATCTTACATCCATAGCACTTGGCTGTATCATCACACTGTGCTCTGCAGTTGTCTAAAGCTGAGAAGGAGGGAATGCCCCTTCATCCTTCACTCAACTGCAGTGCTCATGCTGCTGATGGGCTACACAAAGGTAACCCTGCAAGGTGGTCCTGGCAACACCGAGGTGTAAAAGAGCCTGTGGTTGGGTGCTCTGCTGAGTTCCACAGGGCTGGGGTTTTTGACAATGCAGACTAAAGATCCAGGCAGGATCTAATGTCATTCATTTGTTCCTGTTAGGCAGAAGAGCCTGAAGTCTAAAATCGTAACTATTCTAGAGAAAGGGATATGAAAGGTGCATGACTCAGCACCCTGCAGCTTATGTTGCTGGAAGTAAAATTGCTTAATAATCTTTGAACTGCAGATCAGTTGCTCAGCTCAAGTGATGCCTACCTGTCTGGTGTCTGTTTAGTGTTATCAAGTGTGTTTCAAGTGTATTCTCATGTGCAGTGGTTAAGTACTTCCCTGAATGCTTTGTTTACATGTTTTCCTTGCATNAATAATTTTTACTTTATGATTGGTATTTGCTGTAAACTTGTACATCCATATTTGCTGAATTGGATCTGTAGTAGTGATTGATTAATGAAACAGTAGACTTCAAGTGCAACACAGAAACCACAGAGATGTTTTGAGAACTATATGTCCATTTTTTGCAGTATTGGAAGCTGTCATTTATGCTAGGAAGTTAAACTTTTACTGCATGGTTGAATTAAAAAAAGTAAGGAAGGAACAGGTCACAGTAAGAATACTTAAAATTACTTCTATTTAAGATTTTTAAAATTAATTCTGTTTAAGAAACTGTATGCAGCATGAAAACTAGTTTCAGCTACATGTGTTTTTTCCTATTGATTTTTGCATTAGTTTAGGGAGAACTGTGGTCAATTTTTAAATTACAGGAAATTGCCAAAATAAACAACTATTCACACATGGGATGATAACTGAGAGAGCTAATAAAATATATCTGTACTCTGGAACTGTATTCTCCTGTGAGCTGTGCAGATTCACCTGGTCAGCAGGGTCCAGACAAAAAATGTGAAATTATGTTGTGACTGGTTTGTCTAAACCAAATGAGATACTAACACTCCCTTCTGCAGCAGCAGTAGTACAATAAATATGTGTGGGATATGCCAAGACTTGCAATCTTTGTTCGGTGTAAAAGATTAAATCTTGTGTGGGGAATGGTGTACTTTATTTAAGGAGCAATTACTTCAGCTTCTGCCATCTACTTTAGTCAAAAGGAATAATTGATTCCTTTTCTCTTGGTGTGAATCTTGCTATTCAAAATGACATTTTCAAAATTTTCATAGTGCAAATTCTGTATTCTTCGTTAAGCTGAAAGGATAACTGCACCTCAGCTGTCTAAGAAAGGTCACAGAGAGTTGGATCACAGATTTTTTTTCCTTCTTTCTTCCCCAGTCATTATACAAAGCCATATCCTGCCCAGCAGAGTGCTGAGTAGGGCAGCAGCAGGTGCCTTTGCTGCAGCGAGGGGCAGGACTGTGCTTTAGAATTCAGGCTTTCAGTCATCTCCACCCATTTTTATGGGTGATTGCATCCCATAAACACTGAAGACATGTAAACACTCTGCACCAATGACTTACTCAGGCATTTTATGTGAAAAACCCAGTATCTTCTTGCCTGTGCAGTGTTTATTCATGAGAATAGATTTGCTAATTGCAAATGCTGTGTGACCTCTGAATTGGAGTAAGCATTTAAAAGTGCATTAAAAATCAAGGCCATACCAACTTGTGAAATAGAATTCGTTCTGTAAGTAATGAAATAGTGGTTGATGATGTATAAGGATAGTGATGTGAGATGGGTATTCCTTGTTTTGTTTGTGATGTGTCCTTGTGCTTTGCATAGCTGATTTTAATTGTGTTCTTTCTCCTGTTTTACTTTAAAAAACATGATGGTCACCTTCCTCAAGTTCTGTGAAAAAAAGTTGGGCAGATGCTCTTAGAATAAATTTTAAAGATAGAGACAATGAAATTAAAATTAGAATTAATGTCTTGCAAGTTTGTGCTGGAAAGGAGCAATGAAAATATAATTATTTCTTGATTGTCACTTTAAATATGGAGGCGTTTGTAACAGAACAAACCCAAGTTCCTGTTATATTCAAATTAACATTTCTGCACTGTTTCAATGACACAAGGTCTTTTTGAAAGTTATTGAAGATCCATTTACCTTCAGAAAGGTGCATAATGTGCATCACAACATCAATAGAAAGCCATAAATTCTACTGCATGGTCAAATCTACTGACTTTGCTGAAGCGTGTTGAGCAATTTGAAGAAAACAAGCTTTTCTTGAAAAATAAAGGATATCTGTCTTATCAGGTGATTTTCTTCTGAATTTACCTGGAAATCTACAGTGCCAGTTTCTGGCTGTCCTCTGTTGACACAGCAGGTTAGGGAAGTTCTAACCCTGTCCATGGGCAAACTTTGGTGGAACTAAGATCTGAAAGATTATAGTAGGGAAGTGCCTCTATTTATCATAAATCAAATAGAATACAACAGTATTTTGCAAGATAAGATTTAGGGTATAATTTATTCAGATGATGAAAGCATGAAACTGAAGGATTAGTTTGGTCACCCTCCAAGATCCCCAGTACGTTGGAAGAATCCAAGAAGTGTGGTATGTTCATGAAACATGTAACAGGATTTTTTACTCTTTGGCTAACGAGTGTGACAGGTGCAGTATGTTCTAATTGCTCAGAATTACAGTGCTTGAGTTTTTCTCTCTTGTTTTATTACTATCAGATGCCAAGTTTCTAAATGTGTTCACACTTCTGGTGATAATAAACCACAAAATTGTCAGTGTTTGTTTTTTACGTGTATCCACGTGTGAATGTGAGTGTGCAGTATGTGCATCATGTTAGCTCTGACTGCAGTGTAAGTTCAGAACCACCAAGTACCGTCTTTTGATTGAGAATTGGCTGCATTGTGCAGTGTAACAGCATTGCATATGTGCAGAACGTTTATTTTTGCTGACTTCATGTTTACTGTGGAAGTTTGAAACATTTATTCCTTTCCCTTTCTTTTCCAACTTTTTTTTTTTTTTTTGAATAATCCAAAGTTAAGTCATTGCAGGGCTAATTTAAGGTTTTACAGGTACTGAAATATTATTAAGTGCATTTAAGTAACTTATTCAGCTTTAATTTCTGTGAAGCTAATAGTTTTTCATCAGTACTCTCCATTTTCTTCTAAACAGAGGGGTGTCTGAATTACAGAAAAATTATCAAGCACTGTTACAAAAAGTGGAAATGGCTGCCTGTGAAAGCATTAGGTGCTCTAAGGAAAAGCAGACAGTATTTTACTGACATCTGATTGTTCAGTTACAATAATAGCTTTCATGTCTGCAGCAGTACAGTGCCAAGTCTTGTAGAACATATGCATTGAAAGTGATTTTATGATAGATGAAATAAACTCTCAGAATCCATACTCCATAAGGCTGGATTCCATTAAGTGAAATGTGCAGTTTATTCAAGACCAGCAACTTTCTTATGCTTTGAAGAGGCTGCAAACAAGAAAAAAAAAAAACCTGATAAGATTGCGAGTGTTCACTGACATGGGGGTTGAGTGAGTCCCTCCAAATGAACTCAAAGTTCTTTGGAACAGCATGTTGTTAATGATCAAAACTATATAAGATTAGGCCTGCAAAAGATTGGCTTTATGTAATAAAAAGGTGTCAAGCCACTTAGCTGGAGCTAAGAGAATTAAATTAATGAAAGGCAGGGAAATCAGGTCTCCAGTGAGTACGGGCATCCACTGATCAATACAGCACGTTAGGAAGTGCTGGGGAGGGATCTGTTTGGAATGCTAATGGCGAGCTGCCCACTGGAAACAACCACCACCAGCTGGGGAGCTGCTCCCGTGTCCTCATGTGCCCCGTGCAGCCCGGGGCCGCCGAGCCAAGAGGGCTGGCTGAGCCTGTCCTGACNTTAAAAAAAAAAAAAAAAAAAAGACTGTCTGAAGCCTTACAGCCTGTGTGCTGTACATGTGACAGTTGAATTTTGATCCTCAAGATTTTCTCCTGTTTCCAGACAGTGAAGTAGAATCTGATTATCAAACTGCTTATGCAAAATACTGCTGCAACTGAGCAGTCTCTTGCAGTGACAATTGTGAAAGGATTTCCCAGTTTGTGAGTAGAATCAGAGCTCTTGAAAGGGTCACAGAGTAAAATGAGGGAATGATCTTTTAGAAAATTCATGCCTTAAAAGAAAGTCATAGCCACGTGTCTTGCATTAAGTTTATCAGCCATATTACAGAAGTCTGAAATTAGAGACAGCAGTGTTAATAGTGAAAGTTATAGACAGCAAGAGTTAGATACTTTTTTACTGTCTAGGTAAAAAAAAAAAGGCTTAGAGGCTTCAGTATCATCACAAAGCTTTAATGCCAATTAGCTGCTCAGTTATATTGATTCTAAGTAGACTAAGAAACAAGATGACAATGGAAGTGACGATACACCTGAAAGTTCCAGCAGAGATAAGCAGAAGTAAGATTTTGTATTTTTGGAGGTTTTGGGTGTTGGAGTAACTGGCAGGTTATTTTTTATTTTTGCCCAAGGTAGGCTGGGAGAAGGAACAAGATTTTTTTTGCCTGGGTGATGACAGCTCTGGTTCATAGAGAGCCTGAAGGTTCACATTGGAGCTTGTCAGTTCAATTGTTCTGAAAAATATGAATAAAAGAATTATCTACACTGTATTTTTATTGCTGTTGTAGCTAGAGATTGAGTACAATAGTCTCTCTTTTAGATCAGTCATTTGTACAGAATGCTGCGTTTTTTAAAATTGTTCAACTTCAGGAACTCTTCAGAAGTGTGTAGGTACTTGTTCTCTAAATATTTCAACATTGTCCATTTTGTACTTTCATGTGGAGCTATTTTTAAAGAAGTTGCCAGTGTCTTTGCAGGGAGCAATAATAAAAATAATAGTGAAGAATTTCAAGAAGTATCATTCAAATGCAGGTCTGGAAGGCAGAAACTTGTGACATTTAATCTCAGTACTAAAACTAATCCTTCTATGGCATTTGCTTCTCCTAGGATTCTCCTAATTTTATTAATAAAAGAATTGTTTTTATTGCTAACACTCAGGCAGCAATCCTCAGGTTTTAGCAGTTAATCCTTGTGCTTCGTTGGAGCTGTTCAACAGGGAGGGTGTTACTTTTCTTCACTCAATCAAGAACTTGTTGTGATTTCTGGGGCTTGGATTCTGGAAAAATCCTGAAGTCTTTGGTCCATTGTGCTTCTGACTTGAGCTATAGATGTGCACACATTACCTGTATCTGTGTGCATGTGTTTTGGTAAGGACTATTTGGGAGCAGAATGGAAAAGGCTAAATCCAATTTACTTTGATGTCAGTGTCAACCAAATGCTAGTTCCAACAAATATCTTCAACAAATAGTAATCAACAGTAATCAACAAAAGGTTATCCCAGATTTATTCTTTTAAAACTATCTGTGAGGTTAAATGACCAATTGGTTCAAGAGACTGATTGCCTTTATCAGACTATTCCTTAGGAATGGACTGTTGAGATAAATGCTGTTAATTAAATACAAATCCTTTTCTCCATTGTGCAGAAACAGCCTTGCCACTGGTCCCTCTCCTAATCTTGTTATAACAGTCCCCTGATAGGTCTCATTAGATTGTCTTGTTAGCTGATACAGAGTATTTTTTACAGCAGAACAGACATAAAAGTTAATGAGTTATAATGTGTCTCAAACACTAATGTTTCCTTTTCTCTTATTTATTCACTTCTGTTCGCTGCCATCATCTACTTCCTTTTGTTCTGTTGCCCAAACAAAAGCCATGTGTGAAAACAGTAATTTATTTACTTTGATTAGTTTTTATTTAATCTGTCATGGTTTATTGGATTTAATTACTTTTAAATCATTAACTTAAACTGAACGACGTGATGGGGAGAGAAAAGCCCTGAGTGTCTTGTACAGTGGGAATGGGACATGCCGTGAGTTCACTCCTGGTTTGCTTTGATGGGGAATCCCATTGTCAGGAGAATTTATGGAAATATTGTCACCTGTAATTGCTTGCATGGCATCTTCTCAGTTTCTCTCTGTTGACTTTCTCAGAAAGTCAGCTGCAGAGCAGACTTTGTTACTTGAGAGACTCAGAAGACAAAGGCCTCTTGAGAAATGACCATTTGTAAAAAGGAACCCTTGTATAAATTGTAAAAAGTAATTCCCGTATTTGGAGTTGCCCATGATTGTGCTAACTGAGTTCACTAGATGGCCTGTGGAAGGTGAGTTTAAATAAAAGTAGCATGAGTGGTATGGTAGTCCTGTTAACAAGAGATTTATGAATTGCTAGCCATCAATAGCTCAATTAATGCTCTGGTACCTACTGAACTCTTTCTTGCTGAGCTGTCGCTTAGATAGGGATATTGGTGTGGGATGTTTCTTTAAAAATTTCTGGCTGGCCTCTGTGACTTTAAATTAGCAGACAAGATGAGCTTTATGATGGTTGTAATTGAAGTCTTATTGCAAATGTTCACCTTCACTTTTTGTGTAGGATATCTGCTACATTGTCTGCTTAACTGGAGACCAAGAGTTTTTTTGACTTTGCAGAATGATTTCAGCACCCTTCAGAAGATAAGGACCTCACATTTTCCTGTTTCTCAGAAATCACAGTAGCAGAGGTATCTGCCACTGCTGAGCTCTTTTCTGTCTGGTTCTCACTCTCTACTTTTCCTTTTTCCAGAGTATCCTTTTGCTTTTGAGCCTTGGTTAAAAATTCTGAGGAGTCAGAGTCTGGGGATTTTCCTCTTTCTTCTTAGAAATCTTTTGATGAAATGAATGCATCCTAAGAAGGTGATGTCAGCTAAATTGATACTCTCTACCAAGGACAGATAACAATGTTAGGTGTAGCATCAAGTGCACAACTCATCTGTCCTGGCTTCCAAATCACCTTCCTTTTCCAGATGTAATTTTATTCTCCTGTCTTTCTTACTCCATATTATGCACATGATAAATCCCCAGCTAGAGTTGGCTTCCTGAGGAGGAATATGGGTGGAAGAAATGATGGCACTCTTTAGGCAACGCTGCATGTTCCCATTTATTTTTCACTTTTGCATGGACATGGTTTTATTCCATTTGGAGCTGCTGCTCTGAGCTTTCTACTACAGCATTTGTAAATACATCCGTGACACAGGCTCAGTGTTCAGAGAGGGGAGGATGAGCGTGTCCTCGGAGAACAGTGCTGGAGTCTTTGCCAGAGAGCTGTAAGATTTAAGAAGCGACGGCTGATTGCTTGGCAGATGAAAAGTGGGTGGGCTGATTCAAGTGTGGGTGCTGGCATGAAAGAAGAAATAAAGCTGAGAATAAGCACAGGAAACAAGTGTGCAGGTAGGAGGAACAGGGGAACTGTTTACTCAGCAACCTAATAGCTCTTACAGCTCAGGCAGAACAGTCACAGTGATCTTGGTGGTTTTTTCTTAAATGGTCAAGTGCCACAAATTTACTGCCCAAGCCTTTTTAAAATGTAAAATGTGTATGAGTTTGATTAGGTGGATTTTAGCATGCATTATTATGTATGGTTTAATTTGAATTAAAATTATTCCTACAAGCTTTTCATGGGCATGACTAAGTGGTCAACTGTTCTTATTTCTATTAAATCTGAGTTCAGACCAGGCCTTAAATATCAGCTGGCTTCTAGAATGTGCGGTTAGGCTTTTATCTTCTAACAATTTTGTTTTTTTCTGAAAAAAGCTTTTATTTATTATTTGTTCAGACTTTGTGCAAGGGTACAAGGAATGGTAAAGCCTTCATTGAGGTGAAAATATTGTCTCTTTAGTATATACAGTTTACAAAGATCCAAGTTCAGCATTATACTGTGCAGAAGAGCACTTGATGAAATGTGCTTGAAACAAAAGAGCTGGTGAAGCTGCTTCTTTTGTGTAGTGTAATAAGAACAAAAGGCATGACTGATAACTTATATTTTGTCCTAAAAGACAAAAAGTCTGTCAAAGACATCAAGATACACTTGAACAACAACCATTCCAGGTTCTGCCTTCTATGTGTGTAGTATGGGCCGGCTGTATGAAAATGGCTCCCATTTCCTTGGTGAACAGAGCCCTGTGGGTATTCTGTCTATGAACATATGATGAATTATTCTATGGGAAATAACAAATGTTTTCTTCCAGCCCATATTGGATTTTTAACATGCATCTGCTACTTTACCAACAGCCTCCCATATGCTGCCACAAAATCGTAACTTGCACATTTTGGTCTTGGAAGCAAATGTTACCTATAGGCCTTGGCTTCTGCCTCAGAGTCCCCAAGAACGGTTATAAAATGTTTGTGTAATTAATTTTTTATGGGATACAGCTTTTGTTTATTTAAAAGATACGGAATGTAATAATATCCAGGTGTCAGAAACTTCCAACAATGCTAACAGCAGAGAATTCATAAGTATTATAGGCTGAATCTTCCAGGAAAGACTGCAGGATCAGTCACCTGCAGGAATACAGTGAACAGCCCCTGCTGCTACTGAAGCTACTGCATGAAGACTGAGCATCTGACCACCTGTAATTCCTGAGAGCTGGAGAGTGTTTGGCATCTCCTATAGACACAGACAGGAAAAAATCCTTCATCTCACCTTGCAAAAGTTCAGCCATTAAATCAAATGGTACTTTCACAGTTAGCTAAGCCCCCATAAAATGTGAATGGCTAAGCTTTTAAAAAACAGTTCTTGCAGTTTTTAAGACCTGTAGGTTAGGAACAGAATAGAGCCATGGGTTTAGGAACTGAGAGTTACCCAAATTTTAAACAAGTAATACTTGAGAATCTATCTCCCCTTTACTTGTTTAAGTACTGGGTTCTGTACCTCACCCTGTCAATAGAACTGACAGTGTCAGCAATGACAGGCAGAACCTGTTCATGCTTTCCAGTTACTGCAAGAAGAGACATTACAGAGCAACCCCAAATTTCTTTTGCAAGCCTCTGATCACAGTGGTAAAGTACTAAATGACCCAGTGCAGAGCCAGCACATTCCTGTGGCTTCTGGGCCAGACTCTCTGAGCCTGACCAAACTCCATCTGGGTACGGTGGAGTGTCTCCTAATGCCCCCTAATTTTGTCAGAGTTTTCTGTGTGATTTACCTCAGAAGTGTTATTGCCACTTACAGAGGGAGTAGCTTTAAGAGCTTGGTGTCTGTTGTGTGAATCCAGACAACTACATTTGTTTCCACAGTCAGCCAGACCCTGAATGATTATAGCAAATATAGGAGACTGGGTGTACAAACTGCAGTGCAGTAAAAGAGGATAAAGTGTAATGGCTAAAAGAGAAGTGTGTTTTTTTCTTCAGATATAAGTGATGAACAAGTCCAGGGACTTTTACTGCCTGGTTAATAGTAGTGCTTCCATTTGGGAAAGGAGAGGGATTCGTATTCGTAGTGCTTT
>VZUA01020947.1:21777-38400 GCA_013401035.1 Horornis vulcanius | reverse complement strand
AGCGCTGGGGCCCTGCCGCCGCCCGGGACGCCCCGCGGGGCCGACCGTGGCTCTTTGCTCGGCCCCAGCTTGTAAGAGCGCGGTGGACGGAAGGGAGAAGCGAGCAGGAGGTGGTATGGGGAGAGATAAGGGTGCGGTGCGAAGTACGTGTTCTCTTTGCCCCCAACCCCTCCCCCCCCGCCCCCCAAAATGAACTTATTTAAAACTGTCGGAAGAGACTTGGCGAGCGGAGAGAGGATTTCTGTTTCTTCTTGTGATGCCCAGAATTGGTGTTACTGTGGTTTTGCCCTTCGAAAAGGGCTTGTGAATCAGCAAAGGGACAGAGGGTCTCCTGCATTTGCAAAAGTGTTCTTGAGCACAGCTCAAGGACTGGGCATGATGCGGAGCCTTGCACTCCGGCAGCTCCTTGAATTGAGCACAAAACCTAAAGACAGGCTCTTTTGGGAATGGTGGGGGGAGAAAGAGAGTCAGGGAGAAAAGGAGGAGAAATATAATATCTTGGGGGGTGGGGGAAGAGATTGCATGGTGTGAATGATGATGTGCACCGCTGAGGTAGCGGGGTCTGGGAAGGTCATTGGTGGAGCCTGGAAAGAGGACTCTAGAGAAGGAGAATTTTGCAAGGGGGTTAATTAAAAATAATCGACTCTGCATGTCCTTCTGCTCGATGGGCATGTGGTGGACGGGGGGGCTTTCCTTGCCTTCCCCACCACAAAAGCCAGCAGTCCAGCGCTGACTGGTGCAGCTTTCCTGCATCCCCCTGCTTGCCAATGTGACTAAACACGAGCGGAGGGAGAGAGACTAGTTTCCATGTCTAGCAGGGAAACTGCAGCAGGGGAAAGCTGTGTCCTGAATCCACACGGACCTTCAGGGAACTGACTCACGCCAGTGGCGCATGAGCCACCCCCCTTTTATTTGACTCCAACAGTTTTTATTGCAATTTGAAGGATAGGATGCTGAAGCTTCAGAGCATATAGTTCTGTACAAACCCACAAAAAGAAACAGTTGCTGCATGCATTTATGCGGGAATAGAAAAAAAAAAAACCCCAACACCAAAGCAGTGAAGTCCTTGCTCTCTGGCAAATAGTTCTGAAGCATTTACCCTTTTTTTTTAGGATTTAAGGACACTGCTCTCACACACTGGTTATATCAGCGTGAACAACTGCAGAATGACTTGGGAAAAACTGCACAACTCACCATGTCAAAAATCATCATTCTTTATCAAGTGGATCATGGCAGTACCCAGAGGCCCCATTCAGGGCTCACAGTTCCATTGTGTCGGATACTGTAGACACATGTAATAAGAGAGATGGTCTATGCCCAAAGAGCTTATGATCTTAACCCATGATGAAAGACAACAGGTGTATAGTAGAAACCCATGGGGGAAGGATAAGGGAAAAACAGCCTTGAGAATAAAAAGCAACAGGCCCAGCCAGTGACAAGTGTTTGGTGTCAGAAGGAAGTTTTAAGGAGATTTGAAGGAGAACAATAAAGGAGCTTTACGGTTATTAATAGGGAGATTTTTCCATGAATAATGGCTAACTTGGAAGAGAAAATAAAATTGCTTGTTAAAAAATTGGACTGCGGAAAAGTGAAGGTTTGTGCCATTGGTAAAGCAGAGTGACCACAAGGGCCTGGTATCTGGTGTGCTCTCAGGAAAGAGGTTCCCAGCTCCTTTCTAGTGCTTTAAATTTACATTTCTAGTCCCAGTGAAGAGTGGGATATTTTTTTTCCTCTACTTCAGGCTTCAGTATTTCTATCTTGTATTTCACACCAGCTTACCTTATGAAAAATATCTGAAGGTAAAGAAGAAAGTATTGGTATAGTTGCCTTTTTTTTTTTTTTAAGGGATCTAAATGAAAGCCCACAGGTTATTTGCTATAGGAAGTTTAGTGTTATAAAAGTGTTATCTAAGTTGGGGCTTTGATGTCTGAATTACTCATAAGTATCAAAGCCACACATGAATTATGCAGGACATCCCCAAAATTATACCCATCTGTGAGTAGGTGGTGTTCCAACCTTGCTTCACATAAAATCTATGTGTGATGTGTAATGTCAAACTTACCCCTTACAGAAGTTTGGCATTGCTGATAGCTGGGGCTGTATTAAAAACCTACACTTTTATCCCCAAGACACTGAGGCAGGAACATCCCTAGCTCCCCTCTACTCGAGATTCACACCCACTTCCCTTATACCCTCCTGGAATTAAAGACTGCATCTGCCACAGTGAGTCATCAAGAGCTTAGTCATCAGCTTTATGCAGGATTTTAACTCCTGAGAGCAGAACTGGTCAGAAGGATCCTGCATTTCTTGAGGAGTTCCTGGCACATATTCTCCTCACATGTACCACACTAATGTGACACCTCTGTCAGGTTTTAGATATTATGACACTTTTAAAAGAAAACTGTTTTCACCTGTACTCTGCCAACTAGTTTAGTTTTAAAAGATCTTTTCACATATAATTTTTGACTGTCATTTAAAAAATAATTCAGCCTGCCAAAACAGTTTTTTCTCGGTTGTTTGTTTTTGGTTTGGATTTTTTTTAACTCCCTCCATATTGTGTAATTTCACCAAGAGCAGGTTCTTATTCTGGACCTTTAATGTATCTAACTCATTTATTTTCCAACCTTGCAGACAGAGAACTGAAAGACTCAGTTATTAAAAAGAGAGGTGTTATGACTTTCCCATGAAACACATGGTATTTGCCATTTTTACTAAAATGTCTTGAGGCAGAAAACTTTTTAAAGCTTCTTTTATATATATATAAATGAAGAATAATATAAAAAGTAATGTTATTTTCAGTTTTCTTGACAAATAAGATTTTTTAGGGTATTTCAAAGCATGTCATAAACCTGGATATAAGACTACCCATTAATCTCATCTCACTTGAGGCTGTTAGAATTGAGACATCAAGATATAAATGATTTGTTCTTTAACATAGTGAAACAGGAGCAATTTTAGGGCACAAATCATCTGACCTATTCTAGGCATCTACTTTAGGATGACATGACTCATGTGCTAAAGATGCTTAATTCTTCCTCGTGTATGGAGGGAGCCTATATTAGATGTAGACTTCTACATGACAGAGGTCTAGATAGGACTGCATGGATCCCACCTGCTGCCTTATATATGTGATTGAGCATTTCCCCAGAATGGCTGGTGAGGGCACTAAACTATTAATACAGCTACACAAATTAACACTCCAAAGAAAACTCATGTGATCTCAGCAATGAAAAATGACTGAAAGTCCTGATTATCAAACATTAGATTGACTGGAAATAAAGAAAACATTTGTCAAAACAAAACAAAACAAAAAGCCATGTGATTCAGGTTAACTGGATTAATGAAAAAAATGTCTATAAATTTAGAAAATTTAAACTAGAGGAATGTATTTGTTTTCTCACTTTAGAGATTGTAGAAAAAAAATAGCAGTATTTATGACCAAAAAGATTCCTATAAGAATTCCAGAATTCAGCAGGAAAGGGCATGTTCCCAGTTCATCAAATTTTCACACTAGAGTAGTGTGAAACATGCAGTTTAGATGGAAAATTCCAAGAAAACACCAGTGTCAGTGTCACATAGCAACAGTGGGATATCTGACATGGATTCCTCATGATGTTACAGTATTTTGCAGTGTACTGGAATTAGTGAATTCACATAAACAAGTACTGGCAGAATATGATCTTTGTGATCATCCTAGGGAGGGAGTTATTAGGGTCCATGTTTTAAGATATGTTAATTTAAGCACAAAAGTAATACTGCTATTTCCAGTCAGATAAAGTCAAGTGCATTGACACAAGTGTCAATACACTCTTTCTGAATGCATGTCCTTGTTGGTGATGCCTGAAGGCAGACAAGGTGATCTAAGTACGAAAGCTGCCAAATATGTTTGAAATTTCTGTCATGTGTTTATTTGTACATAGCTTGTATCTGCTGATTTTAGTAATGATTGTCCACTATGTTGCCAGTCCCTCCAGCTCAAGAGCCAAAGTGCCTGACTGAAAGGAGAAAAGGGGAGGAAATCTGAGTTG
Organism: Horornis vulcanius; assembly: GCA_013401035.1. Lineage (NCBI taxonomy): Eukaryota > Metazoa > Chordata > Aves > Passeriformes > Scotocercidae > Horornis > Horornis vulcanius. The sequence continues at coordinate 34,372 of VZUA01020947.1, read as the reverse complement.
CCATGTGTGCAGGCAACCACAGAGGCCTCCACATGGCAAACGATTTGTGTGTAGCAAGGCTCACAGAATTGCTCATTGTGAGAACCTCTTTGTCACAGCCAGTGCTTTGCTTTGTGCCCCTTCTCTGCCCAAGCACACCTGGTGCCTCATCAGAGCTTTCTGCCTTCTTCGTGCTCCAACACCGTCCGTACTCAGCCATAGCTGCAGTCTCGGTGGGGTTTGCCAGCAGGCTACAGGGCATCCCGGAGGCTCTTCCTTCGGCTGATATTCTTCCTCTGTAGATAGTTCACTTCCTGAAAGATGAGGTGGCCTTTGTACACCAACCAAGGCACATAGCTTGACCATCAGCTGGATGCAACTTACCAGTGCTAGACTGGAGCTGCAGCCGGCAGCCAGGTCCTCGCCACCTTGCCGGGCAGGGAGAAGGCGCCTCTCGGCACCCGCCCCGCTCTGCAGGAGCTCTGTGCGTGCCCCACTTACCGCTCCATGTGCGCCGCGGCGGGCACGCAGCAGCCCGGTGTGCCGTCCCACGACGGATTAGGTCCGTGCCAGCTCCAGGATGGCTCTATGCCCGCTTTCTGGAACGGCCAAAGGCCTTGCGAGCTTTCCCGATGGAAGGGATTACCTCTCCGTCCACGGCACCGTGGCCACCCAGGACATTTCACGCCGCACGGCCCTGAGCCCGGGCCTGCAGCGGCCACCCGGGGCTGCTCCCCACGGGCCGCGCCGCTGGCCCCGCNGCCCTCTCTTCGGGAGCCTGGCTCCCGCCCCGGGACAGCCCCCCCGCTTGGCGCCGGCAGCGCGGGCGGACGGGCCGGGGCCGTGCCCTGGGGCCGGGCTGTGCTGCGGGAGCCGGGCAGCGTGGCTGGGCAGCGCGGCAGGAGCAGCGCTCCGAGCAGAGCGCCTGTCCAGGATGCCGCCAGCACCGCACAGCCAGCTGCGGGGGGAGCGACCCAGCGCCACGGCCCCTAACAGCAGCACGAAGCGCTGGACGAGCAAGACCATAATGGGACAGTCAGAGACACCATTCGTCTTTGCGATTCCTTCAGCCGGTTTGGTGACTGACCATGACCCCGTAGCTGCGACCACAGCTACGGATGGGGAGGCAAAGGGGAGCACGGGGCTGTGCACCCCAGTTGCCGGGCAAGCATCGTGTGCCCGCTGCTGCTGGAGAAGGGAGCAGTCGCTGAGGACAAGAGAGCGCCGGGTACGGGCCACGCAGAGACCTGGAGGCAGCTCTGCATCGGCCCACAGCTGAGTGGGGTGGAAGTGGTGCTGGAGGCTGTATTTGGGAAAGGAAGGACATCTGTGCTCATGTGGGGTGTTCTGACACATCATAATTTCAGTTCTTTAAGTTGTCTAGCCTGTGTTTACTAAGAATTCTCCGTTTCTGCTAATGGTTTAGAAAATATTTCAGTATCGCCATGTCCCTCATCTCCTTCCTTTCTGGTTTCAAATCAATATAGACATAGTCCTTTCCTACATTAGTTTAAGTGTACTATCTCCATCTAACAAAAGTTCTTGCATTATCACTAGGAAGTCTTGCTTTACCAATGTTTTAGAAAATTCATATGTCTCTTTAAAACTGGCAGTGACTGACTCCCTTCCTGTAGACTTTGGCTTGACTTTATCACTTTTCCCATTTTGCAAATAAATTTTATACTTTTTCTCCCTCCCCAATTTAAAAATTATTTTCAGTATTATATATTGCATTTTTACTCTGACTGTTGTTGTAACCACTGAACCACAATAGGCTTAAAAGTTACCCTTTCCATGAAATATAGCTTGTTAGCCATCTAACAGAATTCAGAATTTGTTTTCTCCCTCTCTAAACCTTTCCTCTCACTCTCACTTATATTTTCCCATTTTGGGGGAATCACTGATACCTCTGGGGTGACCAAGCCCTCTCGTGATATCTTGAGGCAGGGTACTGATGAGAAAGTTCTCTGTTTGCTGGTAGTGAATATATTGTTGGGTCACTTGGAATGCAGTCACTTGGAAACCTCCACTCTCTGCTACAGTTATTATAATCCTTTGCATGCCTGTGTCTGTTTCATTTGCTTAAATGCTATCCAATTACTTTGTTGATAACTAACATATTCTGCGTGGTTTTGCCTGATGATTTTCTTAATCATTCTGTTGCTATTTCACCAATAACTCAACAGTATGTAACTGCACTCTGATTCAGTAATGTGAAGGAACAGAAAATAATATAACCATTTCCTTTAAATAACTATCCTGGATATATATTAATGCTTTCTTTTTGGTTGGCCAAGACAAAAGTATCTCTGACTAGAACCTTGCTTGTTTCTCCTGAACTTACTGCTTTGACAGCAGGCCTGGAGACCCTTCCCTCTTGTCCAGGGAGGAAAGGGGTAGAAGTTCTGGAGAAGTCAGTAGCTGTGAGGAGTCGAGGGACTGCAAGATTACTAAGCCATTCCCCACAGAGGACTACCATCTTCTGTTTAAGCCATTTCTGTTTGCCCAGCCTAAGTAAGTTTATAAAGAAACTGGGCAAAAGGTGAAGGGGGAAGAGAAGGGATCCCACTGTACAAACTGCCATCAGTGCAATCTTTTCATATGCTGTTGTGAGCTACCAAAAATATTTTATATAGTGTCCTATTTGCTGGTGAAGAGCAGAAAATGCCTGTGATACGTATCTAAGGTATCTCAGACAGGGAGTTTTTCTACTCCAGAAAGCCATGAAAAACCCATGTTTGCTGTTACACAAGGGGTTAATGGTAATAGCTGTCTCTTCTAGGTTTAAAATAAGTGAATTCAGGCTTTACAGAGAAGGAAAAAGAAACTAACAACAGTGGTTCTGAGCTACTACAAAGCCCTCAATATGATTCTCCCTGCCTCTCTCTGGACCTCAAGGCACTGGTTTTATGAGGGTCACCAACACTTGTGAGTACCACACTGTATATTTATCCCTAGCTGGAATATCTCCTCCCTGCGGAGGAGCAGAACAGAGTCTGCATTCCTTTGCCCCCTCTCCTCAAAATTCATACTGGTTTCCACATCCTACCCTTCATTTCTCAGAAAAAAATTGTCAAGGAGATGAAAAGCCCTCTATTAACAAGAATTTGCTTCTCTGCCCTCCTAGCTGCTCTTGACAAAAAACAGCTTTCCCACCCTGTTGTTTAGATTTCATCAAAGTCTGCAAACCTGAAATCCGCCATAGGAATTTCAGTCCCCTCCCAGAAGCTGTTATTCCAAGAGAGCTTAGAAATTCATCAGAGGGTCTGAAAAACACATCAGCACTGGGAATCCACAACTAGGATTTCATGCCAGAAATAGATGCCACCTGAACTACTTTGCTTTTTCTAGGCATTGCAGTGAAATCACTGACAGGCAACGGGGAAATAAACTGTTCAGGAGGTTCCTGTGCTTCCTCTGCTTTAAATATTGCTCTAGGTTTGAGGAGGAGAATGACAATTACTGTCAGGGATTCTCAGGGACTGACTTTATAGCACAGCTAAGCATTGAGAACTCACTTCTGCAGATACGGACAAATTGGCTGTGACTACCTTGCCTTTACTGCAGTAGCACTGCAGCCAACAGACCTAAGCATGCAAATGTTGAGACATCAGGCAGACATCTAGTATTAAGTATCCTGTTTTATTTTAATGGGGCACAGGCTTGTGAAGAAACACATGGCAAAACTGAAGGAAAATTATCTTGCCAAGCCTCATGTTATGCTATTTGTATAAATCTTGATACGAACAAGCAGAAGGAATTTGCTTGAACTTTCTGGAATTCATACCTTGTATTCCTGTAATCATCTGAGCGTTCCAGCTCTGTATGCAGGAACCTGGTTCTGCTGCCCTGCTGGGGGCTGCTAAGGAGTGTTCTGATATACTAAGCTTGTAAGCTTGCTCCCTTCTCTAGATTAGATGTTCTCTGGTTGTGTTTTCCAGTGGAGTGATGGTGATGACACTGCAAACCGCATTCTTCAAAAACAAATGGAGTCAACTCCCACCTTAGGTAAGCTACTGCAGCACCACCATTGCTGGAGCTTTGACAATTGATACAAATGCAAAACAAGCAAATTTGAGTCTTTTATTCCCTCAGGTAAAAAAATTCTTTTATAGTTCATCACTGCAAACACTCAGAATTTGTGGGCCATTCTCAGTCACAGCTTACATAATTAGCAAGTTGTGGAAGTCACCATAGAAGGACAGATGAAAGCAAAACCCAGGTACACCAAGCACAGGGAGATGATTCAAAGATCCAAGAACTGCTAAAACATTTACAGAGTCACACAGTGAATTTCTGGAAGGACTGTTTGCAGTCCAGGTGCTCAAAATATGTGACTCACAACTGTAGAAGTGTAAGAACTGAGGGCTTAGTAAATGTTCTTGAATAGTCCTTTCTGGAGATTTGATTGTCACTAAATTATTCCCGCATGCAGATTTTTGTCCAGTAGTCCTTATATTTTATTTATCATTTAGGTCATATGCTGCTTTCATAATTTTTTGTCCAGTCATTTAAAACATCTTTGCACAGTATTCAGAGGAGCAGATCCTGGGGGTTATAATTTTTTTCATTTTCCTTGGCTTTAAGCAAAATCTGTATATTGCAGAGTCTACGAAACATTTCAAATTCACTTTGAAACTACTTCAATGCTACTCAGAAGTTGAGGCATTAGAGATATCTATAAACAGTGGGAATGAAGCTTATTTCTTAACATTTCTGAAAGGTAAAAATAAATGTGTAAGACTTTTGAGCAGTTTTTAAGTGATCTCAAACACTCGTTCACAACACACACAAATGTCACACTCAAAAAATAACTACTGGTAACACGTTTTGAAAAAAGTCAGCCTTTTAATAAGGATGTTTTACAAGTGGAGTCTCTCTTCAAGAACAGATAATCAAAAAACTTCCATTACTGAAATAACTTTAAATTATGCATTTATAAGAGCAAATATTCAAAAAATAGAGCCTAAATTAAGACTGAAAGGCTAAGATTCCCAGAACTATTCATTGGTGTCTCTTTTTGGCCAATTACATTCAAAACCTCTGAAGATGTCTTAACGTGAGTGCTCAGTAAGTGAACTGCAGGAGAATTGGAGAAAATTAGGTTCATTAAGATCTCTTCATAGAATCAGATAATTGTTTAGATTGGAAAAGAACCCTAAGATCATTGAATCCAACCACTAACCCAGCACTGCCATGTCCACCACCTCTAAACCATGTCCCTAAGCGCCACATCTATGTGACTTAAATACCTTCAGGGATGGTGACTCCACAACTCCCCAGGGCAGCCTGTTACAATGACAACCCTTTCCACAAAGAAATTTTTCCTAATATCCAGTCTAAACCTACTCCAGAACAATTTGAGGCCATTCTCTTTCATCCTGTCACTTGTTACCTGGCAGAAGAGGCCATGCCCCACCTGGCTACACTCTCCATTCAGACAGTTGTAGGGAGGGATAAGGTTCTCCCAGAGCCTTCTTTTCTGCAGGTGAAAAAACCCCAGCTGCTTCTCACGGCACTTGTGCCCCAGACCCTTCCCCAGCTCCGTTGCCCTTCTCTGTTCACGCTGCAGCCCCTCAATGTCTCTCTTGCAGTGAGGGGCCCAGAACTGAACACAGGATTTGAGGTGTGGCCTCAGCAGTGCCCAGTACAGGGGGACGGTCACTGCCCTGCTCCTGCTGGCCACAGCAGGGCTGATCCAGGCCAGGATGCCATCGGCCTGCTTGGCCACCTGGGCACAGCTGGATCATGTTCAGCTGCTGCTGACCAGCACCCCCAGGTCCTTTTCCACCAGGCAGCTTTCCAGGCACTCTGCCCCAAGTCTGTACTGCTGCCAGGGGTTGTTGTGACTCCTCAATGTCTTTAACTATTTAATTACTTATGTCCTAAGTAAGGATAAGGATTTCAGTGCCTGAGGTTAAGCTCCCACTGTTTAAAATTCCTGACCTCATCTTTTTGTATTGAGATCACACTTCCATTAATTTGTGGCACTTTTTTAATATGAAAATTTAAAATACTCACTTTACACCACTTCATACCTCCTCAGCCCTTCTGAAAATTACGTCAACCCAGACTAATCACTACAGATTTCCTATTTCATAGGATACACAGACATCACTAATGATTTCCTATTTCATGGATAGACAGCTATGATCTTTGCTTTAGAGTATTTGGGTAGTCACAGGAGTAAATCCTGCCAAGTTATGGAGAACAGACATGAGCCGCCAAGAAGGCTAGTAAGCATAGTACTTCTTAATTCATGGACCTTTTTATTCACATGATTTTTAAGCAAACTGAGAAGAAAAGCTAGTGCAGGCAACATGACAGCATGCAGTATACACCATGAGAAAAAGAACGTTCAAAGTTCAATACTAAATTCTGCCTGTAACTGGCCTTCCCATCAATTCCTTTCAAGAGTAGTCCTTAGACAAGCTATTCCCAAGTAGAAGGTAAAATGATAGAGTTAATACTTTAAACAGCATTTAAAAACAGAGATCAGTCTTTAGTCCTTTTCCCATTAAACACAGAGCAGTCTGACTCCTCCCCTACACTTTTAGGTGGGCAGCACAGGCATACAGCTCGCAGCTACTGTGTGTTCAGGGACTTAGAGCTAACTGCGGCTGCTTTGACCCTCAAGACTTCAGCCACCTTTGTGAGGCTGCAAATGCAAATCCTACTTCTGCCCAATGGCCAAAAATATTCAGCAGCAACCTCAAACCTCCTGAGGCAAGGAGGTTTGAGCCACACAAGTGGCTCCAGTTTCAACTGCTTGACGGTATAGAACTGCATGAGCTTAAGCAGTCTTTCTCCAAGGGGGAATATAAACAGCTCAACTCAAGGTCAGTTATGCCAGAACATTACAAAACATTAATTCACACTGAGCTGGAGAGGAAAAGCTCCTCACATTGTACTCCTTGAATATATTCACAAACACAGACACCCTTGATCCTCCTAATGCTGATATTTAGAATACATGTAACTGCTGAAAATTAATATCCATTAGGCTACATTTACAATAAAGAAGACTGTTCCATCTTCACTAAGAACCAATCTGGGTGTCTACAGACACTAAAGAAGAAAAAGGCAAATTTGCTATCTCATGAGAGATACAGGTTCCAGTCCACCAAACAAATCACCAGTTTACACTGACAGGCAAGGATTTCTCATGCTGCAGAATGCTGCCTCATGCTCTTTGGAGGACATCTGTTCCCAGTCACAACAGCCTAGCTGGTTCCCATCAGTTCCAGCATTTCAATAATACTGACTGCTGCTGCGTGGCAATTACTGTTGAGTCTGCAGAAACTCATCCAATCTCTTTTTGCTGACAGCATAAGGTATGAGATTACAGCGTCATGTGAGCTGTTTTTACATCTTGTCTTCTGGGGTTTGTTTTCTCCCTCTGATTGCTTATAATTATTGAGAGGTTCTTACCCTTCCCTGCTTCTTTACTTTTTGAGCAAGGTGCAACAACTCAATTCAATCATCTTTGATTTCATCTCCAGCTCTGCTCTCAGTATGGAGCTATCTCATCAGCTCCTCATTTCACTGCTGCCTTGCCTTTCTTCTTAGTCATGCTTTAATGTGACTGTTCAATGACTAAAGCAAGAAATACTTATTCATGTACTGTGTCCTCGAGCTCTGAATCACGGTGCATTTAGCACAAAATTGTAGCATTTTGCTCTTAAGAATAATACCCAGAGACTTTGCAGCAGGTATGATGACATTTCATCATGTTCCTACCTTTCTACTGAAAGTTCATTTAGTTCTTCTGTAACAATAAGATCCTGTTCAACCTTTTTTATTCAATTTGTCATCCTCAAACTATGAGACTCCTCAAAAAACTATGTCTGTAAAACAGAGACTAAAAGAATATAGAATTCTAGAGGGAGACACTGTACCTATGGCCCTGTGCCGTAATCTCTTTTTCAAAACTACCTTCAGCACCAAGAGCTCTGCATTGTAGCATAGACATCCTCTGAAAGGTCAAGGGCTGATATTCTCCTACTCCCACGCATGACATGAGCATCCTCAGCTGTGGAGGGTTAGATCTACAGCAGAGCCAGATGAACAGCTGACTTACTGTGTCCTGTCAATGATGTACCACAAGGAGACAATCCCCTCTGTACAAAGTGGTCACTAGAAATGCTCAAGCTCTTCCTTTAATTAAGCTTTTCAATATTAAGGAAAATTTCAGTCATTTTTTAAAATTGTCTTTCCTTGTATTTGTGTGATCATTATTCTCAGTGATTTCTAAGTGGCAATGTACCTTCAGGAGAGGAATACAATATGATACATTGGTTCTCTGGAGCACTTCTTTTTTCTCCTTGTTTAACTCTTTTGCCACTTTTAGTACAGCCAGTAGTCTGTAAAAATCTGAAACATAACTTCAGATTTTAAATACCTGAAAGTCTGTAGAAGTCCCTGGGAAAAAAACAAAAACTGCTTCAATTTAAATTGTGTACACAAAGACAAAAGGCAACACCTTTGGGAGTTAAAAATCTCCACAATACAAACACAACTGATGTAATCCCAAAATAACAGGGTGTCTTAACATACATTGATAAATAAAACACAATGTGTGCCACGAATTTTGTTAAGAGGGTTGGGAGACCAAGACTCAGAGGAGACTAATATGAGCTTCCAGAAAAGGAAAATACTTCATTTTCTGGGTTTCTGTTGGTTTGGTTTTGAACAGCTCTTTTATTCAGCACTTCCTGACATGAAACATTGATGTAGAAGCCTTCCAAGCACAAATCTCATCCAGAATTCAGCAGAAATTCAGTGGATGCAAAACTCACGGGATTATGTCTGGCACGCCGTGTACAGTGGCAAGTGCTCATACATGCACATAAATAGCAGCATGTCCTTTCTAACAGAAATTTAGAGATTTGTAGGAAGAGTTGCAGTGCTACATTATAAAGGCACACAGTAAGTCACTGAAAAATCTTAGAAGAGAACACTCTTTCCCCTGAATTGAAGCTTTGGCCTGGGGTTCTAACTTTCATTTCAGTTTGTGACATGTAAAAGCTACAGATAAAGACAAACAAAATTCCTCTCATAATCATAACACTCTTGATCACAACAATCTTATATATTTTTCAGGCTGCTAATTCAATGCCCACCGGCAATTCTGCTCTTTTCTCTTCGAGCACATTTTTAATGTTATCCCATCTGAAATTCAAGTCTGGTAAATATAATAAATTTGATTATAACTTAGATTCTCTAGTTATTAAATTAGCTTATTTTCAGAAACCATGCTGAATCTAAAGGAGAAAAAGCAGCAAATTATACCTGACAGCTTTAATGCATTTATAACTATATGAATAAAAGATGTGATTCATCATAGATAATAAGTCTTGCAAAACTTTGGGTGAGCTGAGAAAATAATGCTAACAGCTTTGCAAAACTACTTATAATTTAAAATCATTTGAGTGGTGGGGAAAATGTGGCAGATTGTAAAGACTACAAAGTGGTCAAAATTCCATTAAATTTGCTCTTGCAGAATTTCTCTTTTTGTGGAAAACCACAGCAGTAATTTTTACTTTCATAATTGCTGATCAGGTATGGAGAAATGAGACAAGACACCTTTTGTGAGTAAACATCTTACCATTTCTGATTTACTAGAGGAGAGTATAAACCCTCACTTTGTATTCACAAGCCTAACACACAGTATTATTTACTACCCTTATGACAACAGAGTTGTGTTTTGTACAGTATCAGTACTGTAACTCCAGGATGCACAGGAGAAGGCAGGAGAGATTACTTTATTGTCTAAACCCACTCCAGTAGAACATTCACTATTTGTTCTGGCATGTGGATTCTAAGGGTAGGGGATGAGGATGATGAATAAGATAGACTAAGTTTTAGGCCATCAAGTGTATGTAAAAGTATGAAAGGTAAATTCTGTACTGAAGTCTGGAATAGTTTTGCTAGTTACTTCAACCATCTTGAAATGCTTGATGAGGTTGTCTCAAAATGAAAATGAGATTGTCTCAGTCTTAGGGAATATAAGGGATTTTAAACTTGTATCATTATATACAAAGGAATTAGAATGAGGTGCACTAAATAAGGCATAAAGTTAATGGTAGTGGGTCCCACCATGCTTTAGGCATTTTTTCTTACATCTTCTTGTTACTTGCTTTTATTTGACCATAGTCTGTCCTATCTGTTCAGAATGTAAGTTACAACGTATTAGAATCAGTGGAGTTATAGCTAGGAAAATTTAAAAACCACATGTAAGGTGGATGTAAGAAAGTGATGAGTAGTAGGATCTGACTGACAGACATCCTTGGATTTAAAATCAGATGTGGATGCCAAAAGTTTGGTAATGCATAAATATTTTTTTTATTTTTTTAAAAATTGCAATAATCAATCAAAACCTGTCCAAATAAAGCAGTATTTGCAGTAAATATGTTACTCATAGTGCCTGCCTCCAGGAATTATTTCCAGCTCTGCCACTGTCTTGTTTTAAGATCTTAGACAAGTAATTCCAGCCTAATGTGTTCCATGGTAAAAAAAAAGAAGGTAATCAATGTCTAGTGACACTCCATGGATGCTGTAATACCTAGTTCTTGATAAGGTACCCTGACCTTTGAGAGCAGCAGAATCCCCTGTTGCTCTCCCTGCAGGGATTCTAGTACCATCCCAACTACCAGTGGCAGTTAAGTTTCTGGCAATCAGCAAGTAAACCTAGCTGCTGAATATACCAGTACTACATATAATAAAACAGAGATTATATAAAAAGAGATTGAGGAGAAGAGTACACTAAAAACAGAAGAAGACAAAAGGGATTCCATGGGCGTTAAGTCATTTAGATCCTACTTAATCTGTAACAAAAACTGGTAGCCTACAATTTATTCAATATAATGATGTAATACTTATTCCTCAAACTTGCCTTCCACTTCATCCATCCAGGTCTGACAAAAGCAGTGGGCTGTTTGGGTGCTGAGATGTTATCAGCACTGACAGACCACTGTCATGGGTAGATTTGGGGTAAGGTCACATCACACCATGGATAGTCCCTGGTTTCCAGCAGGTAACCCACAGACTCTTCTGGTCCTCAGTGCTTCACTGGCATCAGCTTCCTGGAACTTCTCAGGGCTTATGGAGTGGGAGTCTCCTGACTGACCTAAGGTCCTCTGAGTGAAAATGGCAGTTTCTCTTGCTGCTGTGGAAAACAATAAACAGCTTGCTGTCATCAGTCACCCCCTCCCTTCTCACAGAACCCCACCCACCTAAGCTCAGGAGCAAACTAGCATGGTATGCTGAGCACTCCTAAATGCCTTCAACTACCACAGGCAAGGAGTCAGGAATCCTCTGGAACACTGGATAATCTACTTTTGTGAGCTCTCTCCAAACTCTCTCTGCAGCAGATGACAGCAGTAACGTCTGAACTGACAGAGGATATATGTATTTTTCATGTAAGTCAAGACACAAATAAGACACCAATTCAAATTCTTCCAAATACAGATGTTTGTAAGCCTAGTAACAAGTTAGTACACAGGGAGGAAGTGAGGACATCACAGCTTCCCCCATGCAACATTCTTCCCTCAATTACACCTTGAAATAACACATCCCTGCTTTCATCTGTCGTCAGAGTGGCACCCCATAATCAAACTCTGTCTATCTCCCTTGTTGCCAACTGTGACAGCATATGTGCCCAGCAAGTTTGATATCCAGATCTGCAAGAATCTCTTTTCAAGAATCTCTGCAGCAACTAGACACAGTACAGAAAAGCAGTTTACAGTGTAGACATTTACAGCTGCACAGAAATTATCTCTGTTCTCCTTAGAGTCAGAAAGATTGATTATGGGCATTTCTTTGCTTGAGATTCAACTGAGCCACTTCAACATTTGTCTTGGAATGAGACAAATAGTGCCAACGATGAATGGGGTAATACTTACCCCATTAACAAGAGCATAAGGTGATAAATTCAGATACAGACACCTATATGTAGATGTTTATTTTTAGTGGGATGAACCTTACCCACATCTTACACACCTCTGCCCTTTTACACAAACTTCCTTGTGCATGCTTTAGCCCCACCAGTCTCCTCTGTTCCTCAAAAATTAAGTTACAGCTGATTTGCTGTGGATCCTCTGGACAGCTTCAACTAAATCTCTCCATTATAGACCAGCCAGAGAGTCTACACCTAAGCTGCAGGAACATGAGACCCATAAACAATATAAACGCCATGTGAGCAGTAGATTCCCTAAGTCTTGTGAACATGAGACAGTCTGTGATCTCAACTTTTTGCTCTTGGTATAGCTTATGCCTTTTTGGACATATGCAAATCAGATATTCCAGAATACCAACTCCCTCAAGTTCCCTCAAGGCCTTTCATTTCTCTAGAAAAAAGGTTATGTAACGGCTTGGAAAACCTCTCTGGGTGTANTATATGGAAAATAATCATGCCTTCCCCCTGCTTATACAAAAGTAGGTGCTCATAAATAGTATTCTGAGCAAAAGAAGAAAACACTGTTTGAAATAATGGAATACACTACAGAAAACAGTAATTTAGAGTTTTATTATTCCTTTATTTTTCACAGAAATAATTATATATACTTCACAATCTTCAGTATTATTAAGGATGTGATAATTAAAGTAACTTTCATTA
>VZUA01020947.1:9304-20263 GCA_013401035.1 Horornis vulcanius | reverse complement strand
ATATAAATATGCATATAATATTTATAAATGTGCATATATTTTATGTATATAAAAATACAGGTTAAAGGTCAAAATAATAGGATTTCACTTAGATATAGGTCTCTTTAATCAGTGCTAGCAGCACTGCAGAAGAATGTGTGCAAGAGAAGAAAAATGAAGGATAACTTATCCAGCTGGAAACATGAGGAAAATATAACCACTAAAACACATAATGTAATTCCATTACTTAAAACGTTTTCAGGGGACCTCTATTATTGTTGCAAAAGTGCCATGGGATCTTATCATTAAAAGATAAAACAGCAGTTGAACTACAGTTCTCATCTAATAGCAAGAAAGTCCCCAGTCTTGAAAGATTTATGTATACAGTAAATTTTGTGCAGTCAAAGTAGTCTTGCTTCAGACCACAGAATTTTTCAAAATGCTTAAAATTAGGCATAATATATGAAACTTGTCACAGAACTGAGACCCATAGCCTTACTTGGAAAGTAATAGCAAATATACTTTTTAAATTTAAAATACGGGTATTCCTTCACAAAAGAGTATCAGTTTTTGATCTGCCTTTTGTATTCATATTAGTGTTTAAACAGTCTGTGTACCATTTCTTTAATAAATCAAATATTTATCACAAAAAGGTCACTGTCAATGCGTATTTTAAAATGTTTCCAATTCCATTTTTCCAATCTTTCTATTTCCAATTCCATTTCCATTCCATTATCTTCCATTCTCAAATTAATTTTTTTAAAGTAAGAATTTTGCTTTCAACTTTTTTCTCTGATTTTCAGCTTAACCTTAAAAAAATAATTCTGAAGTTTAAGGGAACTTGTTACATACACCAGCAATGTTTTTCAGCTAACTACATACAAAGAGTGTGGGAAGACAGTGTGTTAGAAAGGTCAATATAAATGAATGCTATGAGAGGTATTTGGGGACACATATCTTAGATAAATTTTAATTCTTTTCCTTTTAAATGGACTCTATCATGATAAGCTTTCAAGTAACTTTAGCAAGTTGAAAATATTTGAAGATAAGCTATATTTATAGTGTAGCTCCTAACTGCAAAGATTGCTGTGAACTCTTATTTATGAGCTGAGTAGTGTTATCTAGCCACAAAAAGCTCACAATTATTTTCAGTTTTACTAGTGGATGAATGTTGACTATAATTAGTCCCATTTCCATCATCTCCAAAGCATACAAAAAACTGAATTTTTGTATACTAATAGTTTAAAAGATTCTTCATCTGAGGAAGGAAATTCAGATTCCTTGAAACTAATCTCTCCTCTATTTGTTGTTTGTTTTGGTTTGATTTTTTTCTTGTGGAGGAGGGATGGGTAGAAATTATGAAATGGTCAAGGCTGAACAGGTGTCTGAGAAACCTGACCTAGCTGAAGATGTTTCTGCTCTTTGGAGGAAGGTGGACTAGATGATCTTGAAAGGTTCTAACTGTTCTATGATTAACAGTCATACAAAGCAGCTTTGGAAATCCCTGAAGTCACCTTCGAGCCTTCACCATGAAGACCTTGGTACAGGACTTCTGAGCCTCTGGATAGAGACCAAGGCATTGGCTAGCCAACTCTAATGACCGTCCAGTTTTGTCCAATTACCCTGGACTTTTCTAAGTGTGCTAAGAACATTTTGTGATATTGGAAAACTTGTCTTCCCTGTGCTTACATCCTTACCTGCTTCAGAGTGTTTGCCTTGTAATCATAGGCAAACAGATTGTTCTCATGTTTGCTAAAGTAAAACAGAAATGATATTCTTAAGAGACCATGTAAGTTTGAAGGGGCTAACGAAGGTCTGGCTTTGTGAGACCTTCCATTTCAATCTTCTGTCTGATGTTGGGCAAAATATAATCTTATAATCCAGTTCTTGATTTACAAAACCAAGCAGTGATATTTGTTGTCTTTCGATTAGCTTGCCTGTTCAGCTCTGCCAAGAAAGTATCAAAATATTGTTAACACACTGCATAGCCTACTAAAATCTCACATTTGGTTGGAGCTTACTGTCATATGTACTTATGTTAAATAAGTCAGACCAACCCCCACGCTATTTCTCATGAAATGGGGACACGTATACAAAAGATGACTTGCCAGCTTCCCCCCTCAACTTACAAACGGCTGATCACTGACTTCCCCAATCCAGTTTATGCAGCATTTGAAGTCCAGGAAGACAGACAAGCATGATGGGTGGCCTTCAGACTAACTGCCTGAATCCAGCTCTCAACTCTTACTCTGTAAGAAAGGGTTTAGACAGAATGTAACGGGAGTTAATTTAAGCTGTTCCAAGAGTAAATGAATGCTGGCACTAAGCCTAATGCTCTTGAGGGGATTGGAGTTCTAGTAGAGAGTGAATCCCTCTTGGAACTTGGCCTAACACTCTTAAAAGACACAGGGACGTGGAAGTGGACCTTCGGGCATGAGATGTATGTTTACTTGGCATTTTTAATAAGTTTTTTTTTTACTTTTTAATGAAACTTAAAAGAAATAAGTTTCTGCCAAACATGAGTTCCTAAGGATGGCAGGACTCACAAGGGTTTTGTTCCGTGGTAGTATGTTTTTGTCTTTTGATGTGACTTTACATTATATTCATTATGCCTAATGAAAGGCTAAGAAAAGACTACATTTAAGCATTGTTACATAACTATTCAGTGGGACACTGAATCTTAAAGAAAAATGATATTTTAAACATTTCAGAAAACATTTTATTAGTATTTCATTTGCTTTTTCAAAGACAAACACCTCTAGTACAAAGTCCAATGTCATCACACAGAAAACATTTTTTAAAAAAGCAGGTATGATATCTTGCTAAATATAATGATTTCTGCTTACAAGAGCAAGGAGGAGCAAACTGAGCAGGACGGCAAAGGGAGGTAACACTTTAGTGCTGCGGCATACAGTAGCTGATGACATTTGTCACCACATAACCCAATTTCTCTGGTGAAACTCATATTCTGTTTATCAGACTGTCAGCATCATTTCTACAGACCCACAGAGACCTTTGCTTTCTGCCATAAACCACCCTGCAATGATACTGCACGGGGTGACTCACCAAGAGTTTTCTAGCTGTTTAAGGCGTGTGTTCTAGCACTCACACCTGTATCAGCACCGTGACAGCAGCACAGCTGTGAGCAGCACTAGTGCAGCAGCAGCTTTGTATTTGTAGACCCTGCGTGAATTTACTGCAGAGAGAAAAGGGGTGGCTAAGGACACTTAACTCGCCCATCAGCATTGCGTGCTTGCAGCCATATGAGGATAGCTCTCCATTCACACTGCAGTTGTATCTGTTCCAGGCACGAATGTCATCTGAGGAAAGACAAATGACCTACTTATTTGTTTTTACTTAAAGAAAAACTGAGAATGCCCGTCAAAACAATGAATTAAACCTCCTTGCCTGTGCTGTGGTCATACGTTCAACATCAAGGGATCTGGCATTGAGAAATCAAATCTCTCAGCTATTCTTTATAAGATGTTTCTGAGATGTTGCCAGCACTCATTAAGTGCTTGCTATTGGCTTGCACAGAAAGTAAAGTACTTTTAAGGTGTTTGTACAAATACCATGTGTCAAACTATAAGACTGGGATGGAAAATATTTTGTCTCTCTAGAGGCAAACAGAAATAGGCAATAGGAATTTCCTGCAAGTTTTAGGGAACAAGTGGAATTTTGCAGTGCGTTTGAGTATAAAAATTGACAGATTTCACTCCTATGTTTTATATTGGGATTAAAAAGGTTTTTCCCATATGAGTTAGTGCCTAGGTCTCTGGGAATAGGAAAAAGTTTTTGCAATGTACATTAGTATGTAGAGATGGAAACCATTCACCCTGCATGTAGCACTTCTGGGTGATTTTGCAATGAGCAGTCATTTGTGTTCCCCAGAGAAGGTGTTTTTGAAGGGCGTATATTCTGCTAAGGACTCGGGTCCTGAGATTCCTGAAGATGTCTCAAACACTTCACAGAATGACACTCAGTGAACAACACGTGCTAAAGGAAAACCGGATAAATTCTGAGATGCCATTAGTTGAAATGACTGAAATTACGCTCTGTGAATTCATGACTCTGAATTCAGGTCAGGGAAGGAGAGTGAACTAAAATTACTTTGGTAGCACTGACAGATAATCACTTTTTGTCAGTGGATAGAGGGCAAAAAAGCATTTCCATGTTTCAGAGCCTGTACCTGAACATTTGTAATGCTGGCAACACAGCTGTTGTATCACAAAGAGGTGGAAGATACTGTTTGCTAAAACAGACTGAGTACTTTCTGAAGGCCCTCAATGAAAGACCTAAGTAATACAAAAAAATTGCATGCAGCTGTTCTCTCCGCAGTCTTTCTTCACATTCACATGGAGTCACTAGGTGAACTAATCTCATAACGTGGATACTGGTACTGCCAACATACAAATGACATTTAACTTACTCTCTGCTTTACTTCATATGACCTTATCATTACTTCCCAGATGGCACATTTTTGAATGTGGTCAACTAATGTTTGAGAGCTAGAGAGCTTTGTTAAAACTATGGCAGTGAGGTAAAAAAGCACTCTGAAGCATTCACAGAGAGTAGTAGCCTTTTGGCACAAGTGTTACTGTCAACCAATTCTGCAATGCTTCTTCTTAACACCTCTGCCACGACAATTTCTGTAAACTCATCTTCTGTCGTCTGTATTTCATGAGAAAATCTAGTCTGCCCTTGAAAAGGATATTCTAAACTTGCTCATGCTTTTCTTGTTTCTGATCGGGATCACACACTGAGCATCACACACTGATGGTCCATATGGACCATCAACGCCTAGGAAATCATCAGCGCCAGGTCAGCCCCGCTCTTGGAAGCTCACCAAACCTGCCTTGCTCACCACCCCGCAGGGCCTCGAACCCTGCTCGTGACCCCTTGCTCCTCATGCACTCAACAGAGGGAGTCAGCTCTTGGAGAAGAGTCTCATCAGGGAACGAGGTGAGGCTGAGCCGTGACAGACACACGAGGGTGCCGGGGCACCCCTGGGGCCGCAGGACCGCTGCAAGCGTCGCTACTTTTCACTCTCTACCGCACAGGCCAGACTTTCCCCTTCCCGAAACAACCCAACACCTGGCCCTGCCCTGCCGGCCGCCTTCCCCACCGGGAACCCTCCTGTCTCCCAGCGGCAGCCTGGAAGGGGGCCCTGCCGCCTGCCCTCACCTGGGGGGCTCCCCGGCCCGGGACGGAGGGAACGGGCGCACTCCGCCTGCGTTACAGGAACAGGGCATCAGTGAGGTTGGAAAAGACTTCTGGGATCATCGAATCCAACCTGTGGCCCAACACTGCCATGTCAGCCAGATCATGGCACTGAGTGCTACGTCTAGTCTTTCCTTAAACACGTCCAGGGAAGCTGACTCCATCACCTCCCCGGGCAGCCCATTCCAATGTCTAACAACCCTTGCTGTGAAGAAATTCCTCCGAATACCCAACCAAAACCTCCCCTGGCGCAGCTTGAGACTATGTCCCCATGTCCTATCGCTTGTTGCCTGGGAGAAGAGGCCAACCCCCGCCTGGCTACACCCTCCTTCCATGTTACCTCTCTGCCAGCTCCGTCCCCTCCGGCTGCGCGGGCGGTGTCGCTCCCGCGGGCGGAGCGGGGCCCAGCACGACCCCGGCGGGAACAGACCGGAGCTGTCCCCGCCCCGCGGCCTCGGGCCCGGCACTGCGCATGCGCGGCCGCCGCGGCGCTTTCCGGGAAGANGATGCGGCCCCCGCGGAGCCAGCGCCGCCCGTCCGCATGGAGGGCCACGGCCGCTGCTGCCGCCCTGGTCGGGGGAGGCTGCCTGGCGGCGTATTACAGCGGGCTGCCGCGCGTGTTCCCCACGGTCCTGGCTCAGGTAAGGCAGCAGCATCCCCGCTCCCGGCGGCGGGCAGGGCTGGGCGGGCGTGCGGGGAGCCGGGGCTCGGGGCGGCTGTCGGCGGTGCGCGGGAGGGTCGGGGTCCGCGGTGGTCAGACCCCGTCGCGAGATGAGACTTGGCTGCGGGAGCCCTCCTTGCCCCGGGGGTCTGGCGGGTAGTGCCCGTCCCCGGCCCCCTTGGCATCAGCAGCGTGTCACTTAGGCTGAGCAGCCTCGCCTCGCCGACGGGGACTCCGCCGTTTTCCGCAGCGGAAGAAGGCAAGGTTCGCCTTAGCACGGAGCCTTTCCCCTCTCCCCTTGACAGCCCTGGTCGTGCCGTGCTATGGGCCTCTGTGGTTTGCACAGACACACGGCCTGTAATGAGCTCTGCGTTTTGCTGGTAACTTTCAGGGGAAACTTGCACGATGCCCGGTCTGCACATCATGTGCTGTTAGACCGTCATGCACGTTTTTGTCTCTTTAAAAGAGTATATCTCACGGAAGTAGTACTTTTGTGGTTCATACTGTGTCTGAAATGCATCACACAGAATGATTTTCTCTTACTATGTCCAAAATGTGTGCCTTGGTTGCTAAAATGTGACTTGCCTTGGGCCATCAGGGCACACTCAGAAGGGTGCTTGAGGACAGATCGTTACTGTTTATAAAATAATCTTTGTACATGGTTTCTCAACTTTATCCTTTTCATGGAGGCAGTGAGCTTTTTCCTGTTCTTCCTTCAGGTAAGAAGTTACTGTCAATTAGAGTTGGTTTGTTATTTCAAAGCTGGAAGACCTAAATGCTTTGTAGGCCAGAGGGTTTAGGTGTGGTGGGGGAAGAGGTCAGTCTACGCTTGCAATGCCATTCATCTACTTATATCTAAGAATTTTTGGAGGTATTCAACACTTTGTATGCTTTGATGTCTTATCTGTTAACAGCGTTTAAACAAGCTGAACTACAAGCAGATAAATAGCAGCCTTTATTCTTGAGGACAACCTTTACTCCTGAGTCAAGAACAAAGACTTACTTTTCTAATACTTTTTTTTAAGATTGTAGTCTTCATTGTGGAAAATATCTAAACTATGTCTTAGAAAACTCAGGTTTTATTAGATAAGCATTTTTCTAAATAGATTATCTAGTAGTCCTGGTTCCTTGGACAGCACGTGTTAAACTTTTCTGTACCTATCTCCTAGTGAGGAAAGCATCCATTACTCAGTAAATATCCTACTGAAAACATATGTCCTTGTTGTTCTTACGTTTAATTATGTGTTGCTTAAAAACCAACATTGCATTATATATTAAAAGTCTTGTCATTGAGTCCAATTTCATTTATGCGTGGAACTCGCACTTAAGTAGATGTGTACGTAGGTATATATAAAAACTGTTGAATGTGGGAAGTAATCACTTTTAAAGGGTGTTGAGTGAAGGGGTCTCACTCTGGTGCTGATGTGTCTTGTGGAGTAGCTTCCATGTAATGCATCAACAGTGCTATGAGATGCTTTTAATAATTCTCAGGAGGCAGTGCAGAAGTCTAGGACTTAATTTAACTGATTTAGTTTTGGAGATGATAAATTGCTGGTCTTTTAAAATGTTTATTTAATTTGAACTTTTCAGTTTTCCAGTAAAATGATTGTTGGAGAAGCTAATTCTCCATGCATAATGTACTCCATGTTGCTGCAGATAATGTACTGAGCTTTTTAAAACTACTGAAGAAATAACCATGCAGAGCATAATACTGCAAGTGGATTTCACTGCTTGTGAAAGCTGTCAGCAACAGTGATAGAGCCAAAGAGGCACGCTGCAAGTCTTTAAAGCATTTTAGGTGCTACTTGCGGCTTCTGATTGGTAGAAAATAGTCCAAAGTGAAACAGTGTTGAAACAAGTAGTCTCCTTTATTACGTGTTTTGGAGCCATCTTTTTCTCAGTTCAGAGATTGTGAAGTCCTGAGAAATGAAAATTCTTTACACATTCTCATAGTGTATAAACTTATTTTCTGTTATTATTCCTTTTCATTGTAACTAATCTTAACCAGCCTTCTTGAGTTTGTGCTGACAATATTGAACTGTTTGTTCCTGTTGTCGTATGCTATGTAGTGGGAATGTTGGCAGCATGGTCTGTGAAATATTACAGGTTAAGGCAAGTATTTGAAATTAAACAGCCTAATTTTCATTATCTTTGTTGTAAAGGAATATGTAGTGGAAATGTTTATACTTGTGTCATCAACAAGGCTTACTGGTTGTTCTTGAGAATGCAGTGAGATTATGCTATAGTGCTTCCCAATTTTCCTTGGTAATACAGTCTTGACTGTTGAATTGCTGCAAAATTGCATAATTATTTAAAATATTTGACAAAGTGAAGCTGACAAAGTGGCAATGTATCTCCATCCTGTAAAGAACCAATATAATAAGATTATGCTTTTCAGCAACATTACATTACATTAAAAAGTTCATGACATTAAGACCAATGTCATGTCTCTGTGTGACTGGTGTAAGCATAATTTGAGCCACTGAGTAATTTTCATTCTTGTCCTAAGTTACCGTTAGTAACTTTGTTGCCCAAAGACTTCACTGTAAATACTTTCTGATTGTTTAGGTTAAGTAGTTGAAGTTGATATCTCTGTTTAGATTTTCTGCTTTTCTCAGTAAAACTAGTCTCTGCCAAAGTAGTCAGACATTTTTCAGTTTTTCCTTGTTCTAGGCAATTTCAGACATACAATTTTTTTTTTCTTTTTCTAAAGCTTTTGAATATTCTAAAATCAAAGACTAATACTTTGGGCACCTAGTTTCTTTAAAGTATTTTTATTTCCTGTTCTTTCTTCCTGCTGGAGCTGGTTTAATCCTGCTCATATTGGTTAGAGACACTTCTGATGTCTGCTCAGATTAAATGAAATCCAGCCTGCGTATGAGTCTTTGCAGAATCAAAGGTCTTGTAGGGTCAGATAATATGTTTCCTTTTTCTGACTTGTATGGATAGTTTCTGTTTTATTTTGTAGTGGCGTATGTTTGGTTACTGTGTTTTAATGTAATTGTTTATTCTGACAATGAGTTTTCAGTTTGTTTGTTTTTTTTTTTAATTTTGTCCCAGTTTTTTTGTCACCATTTTCACTGTCCCTTACCTATTCTTACAATGTACATTAAGCGGTTAACATCTCAGTAATAAAACATTCTATATTTAATGTAATAACAATGTAATAATGCCATGCATTAATTAATGTAATGATACATCAGATGTAATCTTTCATGACTTATGAAGTGGTTTTCATTCTCTGTCTTCATTTGCTGACCTACTGTTTAGAAACGTATCTAATATATGTTGGAGTAAGTTCTTAGTTGATTGTAAAACTCTACAATTATAGCAAAATGAACACAATATTCTTGAAACTTTTTCTTTATAGATACCAGGTTTTGGTTCTAGGTACACTTGTTATTTACCAGTGAAGCTACACTGACAATACCCAAACAAAATAATAGCCTTTGTTGGAGAAAATGAGACCAATTTTAGTTTTTTAATAAAATGGGCTAATTACCTTGTATCAAGAGGAGAAAAAAAGAAGGGAGGGGGTAAGGACTTCTACCAGTTCTATCAGTGTAACTCAGAATTGGGATTTATATTGAATTCACTAAAAGTGTTTTCTCTATTATCCTAACCAACACAGCCAGGTCAAAAATGTTCACACTGCGCTGCACATTGCATTGATATTATACAGGCTGCTTTTCTTTTTTAGTGGTAGAATTCAAATGGCTCAATGGTATATGGTTTTTTAACCTTGATCAGACTTGAAGTGTTGTCTCTTGTGCCTTTTTTTTCTCAGAGCATGCATTTTACAATACTAATATGGCCCACTCCAACTAAATGAGGAACTTTCCAATGGGCTGCAGGGTTGATCTTGGACGTGCGCAAACTGCAAATGATAAGAAAATTCTGAGAAGCAGCAGGCTGCCAGAGGCAGTATATCCTGCCCCTGCTGAGTTTTTTATGGCCATGTTTAGGTGACTAGCTTCAGAAAGAATATAATTTGGTTTGCCCTTAAAAAGTTGCAATCTCTGGAGCATGTCACGATTTGTGCGGAGTCTAATGAAGTCACTGTTTTCTAAATAAGACTGAAGTTGTTACTAGCTCGTATATTAAGCTTTATATGTGCAAGGTCTTGTCTGCTGATCAACATTACCATGTTTCAGCATTCTCTTTTTGAGGTTGTGGGAGCATTAGCTGGTTCTTAAATATTTGATACTGCTTACCTGAGGTAAAGAGGAAAACATAGCTTATTAACAGCATTTTTTTGGGTTCTATTCTTGTTAATACTTCCTGTTACATGATTGCAATCTAATTGGTTCTCTTTATCTTACCTTTTCTACTACTGCTGTCTTGCATCAGCAGTCTTCTTCAATTACTCCAGATCAGAGGTGATGCAATTTGTGTCCTGGAGGTCTCAAATATTTATTTTATATTTGATCATACTGAAACTAACTGAACTGTTAGTGCTTATAACAATAAACAAACAATTTGTGATAATTTGTAAAATAACTTTAAGTGTCTGAAATTCCAATTTTTTAAAAGATACATTTATTGAAACAATTCTGACTTGGACTGCATTTTTATTTTAATTTCACTTAAAACTGTATTGAATGTTTCATCATATTTTGAGTGTCAGTGATTCTTAAGAGAAGCAAAGATGGGGATGGTGGCTTTGTATGTCACACTACATGGGAGTGGTGACCCCCGTGTCACACACATGGGAGTGGTGACTTTGTATGTCACAATAATAAAACTGTTATTCTGAGAAACTGGGAGTAAAAAACTTTTGAGTGATTAAAAGTAGAGCTTAGACTTGTTTTCCAGGTACTTATGTGTACCCACCACTAAAATTTATTTTGGAACTATTGCCATACACTGTTTAAAGAAACCAGAATACAGTAAAAGATTGTCCAAACTCTAGTTTTTTAAAGGCATACTTCTTTGGTTCTGTGGAAAGGCAAAATAGAATATAAACAAATCCCAGGACTATGCAGAACTCAGGACCACAGCTCATAGGATAACCTAGGGAGAGCGCATATGTTAAATATAACTTAAGTTTGTCAGGGCTTTAGTAAAAGCCTCTGGACTCCCAGACATGGAAGCTGATA
>VZUA01020939.1:0-33513 GCA_013401035.1 Horornis vulcanius | reverse complement strand
TGCGAGTTTTTTGGAGGTGTTGCCATGCTGTGATCCTTGTAAACATGGTGGTCTGGGCTTATTCTCATTGTACCAAGGTGTGAGTGAGAGAGGACAAAAGTGGTTCTGTGGGATAAAACTCTGAGTTCGTTTAAAGAATACTCTGTGGCTTTTCTCACTTTGAAGATGTCCCGAGCCTTACACAGGGTTAAGTTGTGTGTTCAGCCTCTGAGCCACTCAGCCTTGCAATGAGGACTAAGCCGGGCCACATCTCTTAGAACAATAAGGGAGAGAGTGAGGAAGCAGTCTTCTATTTATTTTATCCCTAAATAAGATACAGTTAAAACGGGACATCAGTCATAAATCCTAGCTGTGTTTGGGTGCAGTTTGCAGTGCAAGGGCCCTTTCCAACCTCTGCATACATCCTGCAAAGGCGGGTGGCTTCACTTTTTCAAATGAAGAACAGTTGCATAATTCCCTAACGAATTAGTTTGCTCACGCCATAGATATCTGAGAAAGCACTCGTGTAGTTTTCCCAGTTTGCTTTGCTTTTAGACAGGGAGAATGTCCTTTAATATTTTCCCATTAAATTCCTTGTCTGTGTGAGAACAGAGGTTTCTTTTGGGGGTGCCCTGTGCTCTCTGCAGGGAGGGTAGGCCTCGGCCCGGGCTGCAAACCCCCATTGCAGCGGGGAGGATTGTGCCCAGCAGCTCCGTGCCTCAGGAAGGGTAAAACTAGCTCTGCTGTTTCTCTGTGGGAGACACGTCCCAACAATGAGTGAACTCGGGGACTGCAGTTGCAAAATGAAAAAGAATTCTTTGCTGAAACCAAACCTCCTTCTTCTCTAGATCCATGTGACTCTCGAGATAGTCCCAGAGAAGCCTAAGTACAGCGAAGTGCTGCCCTTCTGTGCATGTTTTTTAATTTACTCTGATCTGTGATCCAAGTGTGGTCTGTGGTTCCTGTCAGAGAGGTGGCAAGGGCCAGGTTAGTGCAAAGAATGTTCATATTTGTTGGTTTAAGGAGGGAGGAAAAAAAATCTTTCATTCATAGCAGTTGGTTTATCTTGTAAACTGGCTCACAGCAATGTATATGTAATGAGGCAAAATGACAGCATCCTAAACACTGGGAACATGGAAATTTCTGGGACAAGGCACGGAAAATCCAGGCTCCAAACTTGCACACGAGGGGATACATTACAGGCTTTATCTTGGACATATGTCAGATCTTAGGCTGTGGTACTTGTGTTGGAAAGAACTAAATTTGTGTCATGAAGAAAAACTTGGCTCATGCCTCTTTCTTTGCTGGTTTAGTTAGCAGTCTAAAGAAGGCAGATTTTATCATTTTCAGGGTCACTGCTTCAGGAATCCATTATCTATATGTTTACATCACACTGAAAGAGGAAAGCAGACCGCATTGTTGAAAGCACAGAAAGTGAGTTTTTCCTTCAGTCGAATGCACTGAGTTGAATTTAAAAAAAGAGGTTAAAAAAGATCTAGTGCTCTCCCTAATGTACTGCAATTTCCTCCAGCAGAAGAGATAAAATGCTGTAAATGCTGTGCAGTTTTGCAGCAGACCATCCAGTGGATGTTTACTCACATCACAGGCTTGAAAATGAGTGCTGCCAGGGATCTTGTTCAGGGTGGAGCTTAGGTACAGGCAATGTTGTAAATTATGCACCAGATACTCCATGAAATGCTAAATAACCATACAAAATAATGTGTGTGGTGTAAAGTGAGTGGCTTAACTCTGCTGACGCAGAAGAGGTCTTTCCTCAGATTAGTGGCTCTTTGCTTTAGGAATGTCTACAAAGCCATTATTTTGGGGTTGTAAGATTTTTCAGGGGATTCTTGCTGGAAGGCTCTTGGTGTGAGCAGGGAGTGTTCTGTGGCACTGTGCAAGGCTCAAGCCCAGCAAAGATGAGCTGAATATATGTAACTACAGATTTACCAGCCATTTTACCTCTTTCACAAAGGAGATGTACAAACAAGTAAGAGCAGATGCATTTCAAATTATCAAATACTCCTTGATAATTGTTTCACCCCTCCTATTCCTGGTAGGAGGGTTCTCTGGAGCAGCATCAGCATTGGCACCACACAGATTACTCTTAACTTCTGCTCGTGTCCTTCACACACTGAATTTATCCTCTTTTCTTCACAGTTCCTACTGTTGTCATGTGAATCCCCAGCTTTGCACTAGATTATAGCAAGGTACTGTTTAGATCTAGTGAATGTTGAGTTTTCTTCAGAAAAACCCCAAACACTTGGGAGTAGGTTGTTTTGTCTAAAATAACAGAGCAAGTGCTCAGGCCCTGTACAAAGAGAAGTCTGCAGCGGCAATGAATAGAAGGCAACTCTCTCTGATCTCCTCTTTCCTAAGACAGACAATACATGGAGGTTTAACACTGCCAGTTTCACATGAGGAGAGGAGCCAGCCTAATTCTGCCTCAAAATGCTTTGGACACAGGTAATTCACATACATGATTCTGTAGGCACTCCTCTGTTCCACCTCTTTTAACTNCAATACATGGAGGTTTAACACTGCCAGTTTCACATGAGGAGAGGAGCCAGCCTAATTCTGCCTCAAAATGCTTTGGACACAGGTAATTCACATACATGATTCTGTAGGCACTCCTCTGTTCCACCTCTTTTAACTGCCTTGAAATGATGATTGTAAGGAAACTCATGTTCAACTTGATGATGGTTATGAGGAAATTAACGCAGATTTTCCAGCCCAGTCCTGGGCCGTGAAGCCAGTGCAGATTGTGGGACTGCACTGAAGGGACCTGACCGGCTCCTTCTGCACCCGGAAGGCTCACCTGGCAGGGATTCTAGCTCCTGTTTGCCTTGATGGGCCAAAGAGAAGCAGGATGTGGCAGAAGGCATTGCTAGGAGTGAATCAAGACTGTCTTTGTGTCGAAAGAAGCCCTGAAGTCCAATGTACGATAATCCAGTAGTTTAGCGTATACAGTCCATGTGCTGGTGAGAATGTCAGCACAGGTGTGGGGAGAAAAATGCTTTAGCAAGTTGTGTTTCCTTTATTAAGTTTCAGTAAGCTCCTGCTATTCTTTGTTCACCCGGTCCTGGAATGATAAGCAAGTGATACTATCAGTGGTTGCTATCATCTCCACCTAGGTGTGGAGTTTTGGTTCTCATGGCCACTTGTGCAGTAGAAAGGGATCAGGTTGCATGGCTGCAGTTGCTCGCTGCAAGTAAAAACAGAACCCCAAAACTTGTTTGTGGGAAACACGTTGCCATGGAGCTTGTGCAGGTTCTGTCAGTGGAGAAAGTTTGTCCTGCTGCATTGAGGAATTAAGTGCAGATCAAACCAGGTATGTTGTTGTTGTTATAAAACGAAGGCTGTCACTCGTGCTATGTTAATGTGGCAGGATCCTATGGATTGGCTGGGCAAGAGTGTAGGAGCTGGCAGGAAGAGGTTAATGCAAGTCAGGAATTTGGAAGGAGATCCCTGCAGCTGTGTCACCTTCCTGCGGGAAGGGCGAATAGGGAAGCAGCTAGCATCACTGCTCCAGGGGCTCTTTTCCACCAGTTAGCAGGACAGTGGTATTTATTAACATCTCTGGCATTCGGGTGCTTGGTGACTCCATCAGCTCCTGCCCTGTCGTTGGAAAGTTGGGTCTCAGCTCCGGGGCTGTGCCCGAGGTGTGAGATTTCCAGTGGTAATTACAAATGTGAAATCTTGGGGGGGGGTGGGGGTGAGCTAGATCGGCACTCCTGATAAGTCCCAGAGGAAAGGCAGCTTTCAAAGGAGCTCTGCCGTGTGGGACATTTCAGGTTTGGGCATTTTTGTAACGTTGCCTTTCAGGCTGGGCACTAGGCATTTTAGTGGGAGCCTAGTGTGTTTTGGTGCTCAGGCTGCATGAGAGGAAGTGCCTTTATTTTGAGCCGTGTTAAAAATGGTATGTTTGAAAAACTGGACACTGGGATAAGCTGTGGGAAAGGTGATCTGCCTTTCCCGTCAGAGGTGTTTAAGATAAGTTCTAAATTCTGCTTCATGAGGACACAAGGCTGACTGTTCCTGCACAGCACTACCTGCGCCAGGAAAGGCAATGCAACTGTATTTCGGGTGTTTGAGGCAAAGCCCCTCTCTTTGATAAAAGAGTCTTTAAGCAGGGGAGCTCCTTGGCTTGGAATCCTTTGATCTGCAATGACCCAAGGAGGTTTGGCATAAAAAGAGACAGACACACACCACTTCAGTTTTTAAGTGGTCGCTGGTAATCATCTTGATCATATATGAATATATGTGCAGGCTGGTTCCCATCTATGCTGCATTACAGCAGGAAGGTTTTCTTGGTTTTTTTTGTTCTCAAGCAGGGCTTTCCCACAGCTTTTGCTGCAAGAAAATCTTTCCCCAAATCCCTGTCTATGCTCAAGATTAAACAGGGAGCTCCTGCTTCCGACAGAGCAGTTTGCAGGAGTTGCAGTGCTATCCTGCACTAGGGCAGAGGCGCCCTCTGTGACACCAGGATCCTTGGAGTTCCTCCAGTGGCTGCCCTTTGAGCAGCGGTTTCAGCAGTCGCCTTCCTGGTTGGGAGATTTACCTTGCGAAGGCTTTAAGTCTCCTGGGAGCAGTGACCTGCATAGCTCCAGGCGCTGATTACTGACCTGGGACACCCTACTTTGTCTACCAAATGGGTCACTGGCATTTCTTGTCATGGTAATTTCTGTTAAAGCTGAATTGCAGGGAGGCTGAATTTCATTCTGGATGAAATGTGTCTGGGTTACACAGATTTTTAGTTTAACCCCCCACCCCATGTTCTCAGATCCACCAAAGGTGGAAATTCCTGTTCGTGTGGCAAATTTTGCTTGATTTTCTGGTGTCTGCAACACTCCAAAACCTGAATGTGTCACAGCATACTTAGTCTTCTGGTTTGGTGAACACCTGAGCACAAGATGCACGGTTAGAAGCCCTGTCAGATTTGCAAGGAGTTTTAAAGGGATCCCAAACGGACTTAAATGTGCATCTCTGTGATAGCTGGGCCCTTACTCCTGCCAGTGCAAAGATCCCTGCAAAGGTATCCAAATCCTGACTCAATTTATAGACAAAAATTTACCTTTTCTGGTCATGGGTTTTGGTACTTGTGGAGATAGAGAAGGTAGGTTAAAGGAGCTAAGGGTAAGGTATTGCTGCTCATGTGGTCAGTGTTGATACAGGTCAAAAGTAAACATTTAAATTGGATTTGGCTTCTCACTGAAATAACTTGTTATAAATATCAGATCAATCAAATTTTCAAACAAAAATGATTTATTGGAAATTTGACAGATATGAAAAAAAAAATAAAAGCCACAATCAAAAGGGAACAGTTCTGAGCCTGGAGTCAGAACTAAGTCAACAGGGATCCGGCCTCTAGCATGTCTCCTCCAGTTCACAAAGTCTGTCTTTGCAGGGTTTGTTTTTATACTGTTTTCTGGGCTGAACAGGAAGTTGCTTCATTCTCTTTTGTCTTTTTCTCTTTTCTTGAATATTTATGGAGTCTTCTTTCATTGCTACTAGTCCACTGAAGAGCTTTCTGGGAATAGGTGACTTATTAGTTTTACTGGAAGCTGGTATTGGGATGCATGCACCTGGCAGTGCTGATAAGATCCATATGGGGAGGATGATCCTCTGATGGGTGTCGATCACTGGGTATTTGGCTGAGCAGTCTTCTTTTGAGAACACATTTCTCCTTCTGGGGCTGTCCATTGTTCCTCCTGTGATTGCCTTGAGACATCCTCCCTGGCTTTTTTTGATGTATGTCCTTGGAGTGGGTCTTTGCCAGGGCATGTCCAAATGCCAGTTGTATGACCAGGTTGATTTTATACTGCTTTACTTTCTATCACATGAATTCTACTAATATACTGGTGAGCTTTATTATCCTATTAACTTTATAACGTGAATTACCTTGTCATATTTATAACAAACTGAACATTTACAACTGTTGGCTCAGGTTTTTTGTAGTCTGTTCTCTTCGGTTTTCATTTAGAGTATGTTTGTAACATTTGGTTTTTCAGCTATGTGTGTAAGGAACCTAGTTTAAAAATAATCAGAAATCTCAAGGTGCTCTAGCTTAATTTTGTTTTCAAAAGGGCAGTTCTGGAGCACTTTTTGTGGCTCTGAAATGACATAAACAAAGCTTGTCAGCAGATATTTTCACATGGGACAGTGGGGTGTTTTGAATACCCTGCAGGAGATACATAGCCAAAGTAAAATGATTTGTGTGGTGCTCAACTAGTGTAAATCTCCACAGCTCATGGATCTGGGAATGCAGGACAGGAATCAGCCCTTGGGTAGTTTCTGCATTCCGTGTCTGCAAGAAGCTCTGTGTCACAGACCATCCCAGCGTTTCATGGGCATGTTGTAATCACCTGGGAATACAGGCTCCTATTCCAAATATTTTTCCTATGTAAAAGCCCTATTCAAATGGATTGTGGGTTTTGCCATTAAGTTGTGTGTAAAGTGGGGCAATAAAACAAGCCTACAGACAGAGATGAAAGTGGTGATAAAACAACAGAACAATGGTTGTCTTCCATTCCTGAGCTCTTTCCCAATTTGGGTTTGTGTTTTCCTCTTTTTACTTAGTTTCTTTCATCTCTCTGTTTTCTGTTGGGTGCATGCTTTAACGAAGTGTATGAGCTGGTACCTAAGCTTACACCCCTTCTGCTCAGTCTGAATTTCATGAATATTTTATTACTGACATCTCTGAACATCTTTTTATTCCTGTTTAAGTTGAATTGAGTAGTATTAAGTATCAGCTATTAAGCAGCAGGGTATGACAATGACGGCTTTTCCTCATGTGAAAATGAATTATCTTAGTTGAATAGATGGGTTATCTTAGTTGAATAGATGGGTTTGGGAAAACTCTTACAGCAAATATTGGAAACTAGTCTCTGTTGACTTTCAAAGCAGTGGTGAAGGAGGTAGAATACCATAAATAAGGTGGTCAAGAATCTGCTTTGCTCTTCCCACAAGAAATCAAATCTGAAATTCCATTTGGATGTTTATATCTGGGCCGGGCAGGTAATGGCCTTTATCCCAGTGTGATTGTCCAAGTGAAGTGACACTTCATCGAAGATTAAAAGTCGTTTAATAAGTATTAGTAAACAACTCCCCTCCTACTCAAAACGAGTCCTTGAAAGTCAAGGGTCATTTGTGGAGAGAGTAAGAAGCTCATGGATTACTCTGCATTTCAGCAGCTCTGAAATTCAGTACAACGGGAAAGAGGTGGTGGCCTGGCATGCAGAGGCAGAGGGGAACCTGATGAGCATAGGGGTGCTGTGGGGAGCAGGGCCTCACTCCCAGCTGCACCTTGAACATGTCGTGTCCCTGTTGGGACCCAGAGCTACTGTGGCCCTCCTGTCCGCACAGAGCCTCATGCAATTAAGGAGAGCACGTGCGGCCAAAACTGCTCACTGCTCCTGAAAATGCATCGAGCTGAGTCCTCACATTTCTGTCAGAAGAGAAAGGCCCAGAGGGATGTGAAAGGCCCAGAGGGAAGGGGAGTAGTCATGCTTGTGGCTTGTGATGCGAATCTCGAGGTCAAGATGGCCGGGAGAGCCCACGCTCACACAAAAGCCCTTGTGCACTTGCTGCTGGAGTGAGGGTATCCCTGGCTGAGAGCCTCCTTTGTTGGGAGAGCACTACTGTAGCCAAACTAATATTAACCAGGCTTGTAGCCCTGCTCAATGCCCCACTGTTCCCGAGAAAGGAGCTTACAGAGAAAGGCCTTTCAGTGTGCAGGGAGCAGCACAGCCCAGCAGACACGCAGCCAGCCATTGGGACATGGTCTGAGGGCCACGCTCTTGCCTTTTCAAAGGGCTTGTGAAAGAGCTGGCATTACCAAGTGGCCTTTTTGTGGGATAACTGGAAGTGCTGATAATTCTGTGTTCAGTCAAGTTTGGATTGTTCATAAATATATAAGGTGGAACTGGAAAGGACAAGCCCAGTTACACATACGTGGCAAAGTGACACTGGACAGGATCAGTTTGCTCTTTGGTGGGAATCAGTAGCATGCACAATCCTGCACTGATTTTAGCTAAGCTGTTTGGGAAGAAGGTTGCAAATATGATTCTTATGTATTGTTTATATTAGGAAAAAATAGCAGTATCATGCCAAATGGCACTTTACAGAAGGCATATTTGGTGTCCTTGCAGAGACTTCAAACATCTCTGCTTACAAAGTGCCCAGCCAAAGTGGCTGGGCATGTGCTTCTTAGGATTGGCTTGGTTTTGAGATTAGTGGCTTTACGTTCTCTTGCCTGTTTTAGTTCTGTTGGGACTGTTTTCAGGTTGAGGAGCTGAAGAATTGCTCGCCAAAGGGTCAGTGAAAAAAGTGCAGTGGCAAGGTACAAACATGATCTGTGTGACCACAGTACTCTAATCATGAGCAAAGGGTGACCTTATGCCTTCAAAGATTAAACAAAACAACATGTGGTTACAAAGAGATTTAAGAGTTTATCTGAACAGAATAAATGCTGGCTATCCAGATTCTTCTTGGAATGAAACCTCTATGGTTTAATAAAGATACCTAAATTTCACTTGATGGCTTGGCAAACTGCAGAAGATCAGCCAATATGCAACACCCACTTCTCAGATAGTCTGAACCAATGCAGCCCATTAAAAGGAACTACACAAACAACACAGTGCTGAGGGATTTTGTCTCTCAAATCCACTCCTATTCCTACATTTTTCTCAAATAATAGCTCGCCCTTGGTTTCAGCTTCTCCATGCTAATACCTTATATTGGGTTCTGCCTTCTCCTTTCAAAAAGCCTCCAAAGTCCAGTTCTTAATGCTCATTTTGTCCAGGAAATATTTTCAGTTTTTGACAATATGATCTGATTATGATTTGGTTCCAGGAAAAAAAGAAGTGAAGACCTGACCATCCCATCTGTAGTCAATGAACTACGGTTTGCTTTGGGTAATAATTAATTCTACATCTACTTTAGTATCTTTCTACAATTATTTGGAGAGAAGCTAGACTTTGATAGTGCAATGGCTGCATTTTTCAGGGTGTGTTCTTCTGTTAGCTCAGATTGCCTGGCAATATAATGGGAGAGACTGCTGTGAAATCACGGATGTGTCTGTATTGTGATTGCAGGCTAACATGAGTAAGAGTCATTACAAAATGGCACTTAAGGCAGGCTCTGAATAAATAGGAGAGGTGTCTGGAAACATCAAATATTGGTGGTGTTCTGAACTTCTGACCTTTCTGTTATCCTCGTCACGGAAGTTCAATAATTTGGGTTNGAAAGGCCCAGAGGGAAGGGGAGTAGTCATGCTTGTGGCTTGTGATGCGAATCTCGAGGTCAAGATGGCCGGGAGAGCCCACGCTCACACAAAAGCCCTTGTGCACTTGCTGCTGGAGTGAGGGTATCCCTGGCTGAGAGCCTCCTTTGTTGGGAGAGCACTACTGTAGCCAAACTAATATTAACCAGGCTTGTAGCCCTGCTCAATGCCCCACTGTTCCCGAGAAAGGAGCTTACAGAGAAAGGCCTTTCAGTGTGCAGGGAGCAGCACAGCCCAGCAGACACGCAGCCAGCCATTGGGACATGGTCTGAGGGCCACGCTCTTGCCTTTTCAAAGGGCTTGTGAAAGAGCTGGCATTACCAAGTGGCCTTTTTGTGGGATAACTGGAAGTGCTGATAATTCTGTGTTCAGTCAAGTTTGGATTGTTCATAAATATATAAGGTGGAACTGGAAAGGACAAGCCCAGTTACACATACGTGGCAAAGTGACACTGGACAGGATCAGTTTGCTCTTTGGTGGGAATCAGTAGCATGCACAATCCTGCACTGATTTTAGCTAAGCTGTTTGGGAAGAAGGTTGCAAATATGATTCTTATGTATTGTTTATATTAGGAAAAAATAGCAGTATCATGCCAAATGGCACTTTACAGAAGGCATATTTGGTGTCCTTGCAGAGACTTCAAACATCTCTGCTTACAAAGTGCCCAGCCAAAGTGGCTGGGCATGTGCTTCTTAGGATTGGCTTGGTTTTGAGATTAGTGGCTTTACGTTCTCTTGCCTGTTTTAGTTCTGTTGGGACTGTTTTCAGGTTGAGGAGCTGAAGAATTGCTCGCCAAAGGGTCAGTGAAAAAAGTGCAGTGGCAAGGTACAAACATGATCTGTGTGACCACAGTACTCTAATCATGAGCAAAGGGTGACCTTATGCCTTCAAAGATTAAACAAAACAACATGTGGTTACAAAGAGATTTAAGAGTTTATCTGAACAGAATAAATGCTGGCTATCCAGATTCTTCTTGGAATGAAACCTCTATGGTTTAATAAAGATACCTAAATTTCACTTGATGGCTTGGCAAACTGCAGAAGATCAGCCAATATGCAACACCCACTTCTCAGATAGTCTGAACCAATGCAGCCCATTAAAAGGAACTACACAAACAACACAGTGCTGAGGGATTTTGTCTCTCAAATCCACTCCTATTCCTACATTTTTCTCAAATAATAGCTCGCCCTTGGTTTCAGCTTCTCCATGCTAATACCTTATATTGGGTTCTGCCTTCTCCTTTCAAAAAGCCTCCAAAGTCCAGTTCTTAATGCTCATTTTGTCCAGGAAATATTTTCAGTTTTTGACAATATGATCTGATTATGATTTGGTTCCAGGAAAAAAAGAAGTGAAGACCTGACCATCCCATCTGTAGTCAATGAACTACGGTTTGCTTTGGGTAATAATTAATTCTACATCTACTTTAGTATCTTTCTACAATTATTTGGAGAGAAGCTAGACTTTGATAGTGCAATGGCTGCATTTTTCAGGGTGTGTTCTTCTGTTAGCTCAGATTGCCTGGCAATATAATGGGAGAGACTGCTGTGAAATCACGGATGTGTCTGTATTGTGATTGCAGGCTAACATGAGTAAGAGTCATTACAAAATGGCACTTAAGGCAGGCTCTGAATAAATAGGAGAGGTGTCTGGAAACATCAAATATTGGTGGTGTTCTGAACTTCTGACCTTTCTGTTATCCTCGTCACGGAAGTTCAATAATTTGGGTTATCTTTACCTTTGGGTGCTGAGTGTCTTGTGTTCTCCCTCCCCATGTCTTTGTTCACCCTGTGGGGTGTGAGGTGAGTTTCATCCTCATGGCCTCCCCTGGGATCAGGAACAGAGTGTGTCACTTCTCGCTCAAGGAAATCTCTTCAGAAAACTGGCAGTGCCTGCAGACTGTTTCCCGACTGTTCCCTGGGTGACATTCTGGCCACTTTCACTTGTGCAGGTGCACTGATAATCTGTCAGCCTTTAAAAGCAGATTAAGTGCTGGTTGCATCTGGACCTGGTTGCTCTTAGCTGTGGCCTAAGTCCTTATGAGAGGAACTTACAGGGCGAGACGTGGAAGTTACGGAACATTTTTTCCATAAATCCCCTGCTGCTGATATATTACTAAATGCTTCTCTCTCTGCTTCTCCTCCAAAGTAAATATGTCTGATAGAGTATATAATAAAATTCCCATGATATAAACCTTATTTACTGGAGCCTTTGCTCTTAACAGTTGACTTGCACTAGTGTTTGCCAGCACACTGATGCTAATGATGCTCTGTGCCACTTGAAAGATGCTCCTGTGTCCTCAGAGCCTGGCGCCAGCCGTGTTCCAGCTAATTCTTCCCTGCACATGCTTTTTTCCTAAATAAAAGCAGTCACAAGTTGTCCTGGAGAGCAAACAACACTTTAAGGACACCTAATATGTAAAACCTTTAACCATGCAGCACATCCTGGCAGTGCCATCCCCTGCAGGGATGGATCAGAGCTCTGCCCTGGCGCTGGCATAGCTACTCCCCAGGCTGGGTATGGCAGGGCTGGGACAAGCAAGGAATAAAACAGCAGCTCCAAGGGGACTTACCCCTGTTTTTCCTGAATGACTGAAATGGCTGGGCAGGGTGGTGTTACCTCTGTGGTGCTCGTTTCAGGGTGCTGGGTTTGTGGCTGTCCTTTCCCTCTCCTCCAGCCTCATGAGCATGGCCCATCCCATCCGGTTCCTGGCAGGTTTCAGGTGTACCTGTGTGAGCCACCTAATGCCAGAACACCTTTTGTTTTCTGTGCTGGACAACTCAGCTCTCCCTTCTGGTTTAGCTCTTGTTGCCAAGTTTAAAAGCATTTCCCTGGCATCAGCTGCAGGTCACCTTGGCCTTCACATTCAGGAGTGTATTCATGGGACTTTTCCTTTTGCATAAACAGCTGGTGTATCTGAGTTAGGGTGAAATGTGTGTAAGTTTGGAAACCTGAAAATCAGTGAGTTGTGACTAAGGCTTCAGGAACACACTAATGAGTGTGAGATGCCACACTGCATTCTCATGCCTGTGCACCCCTGTATCCATGTGATTTGGAGGTGTGTAAGATGGGTGCAAGCACAAATAGTCTGTGCGAATGTACAATAGTTCTGTGCTTAACCAATATCTGAACTATGTTCTAATGACATTGCTGTTACACTAACAGACAACTGGGAGCGTTAATTAGACACTGAACTTTCAGAAGTTGCTTTTCCTTTATTAATTGCCATTACCTCATATTCTGTTTGGGGCTTTATTGTATTTTTTGAGGTTTTTAAAGAAAATACCACATTACCAATTCACATTTTGAGGGGGAAAAGCCCTGGATATGGAGATGATGTGCAACATGGCTAAGGAGATGTCAGTGAAATGACTGTGTTCAGGAGACTAGGAGTGCTTTTATAATTTTCTCATTGTGCTAAAAATGAAAGAAAGTGAAGGTAAATACTTGGGAGCTCTCCTGGATCCCTTCCACAGGAGCCACACCTTTGTCCCTGTGTAGGGCCTTCTAATTGTTGCAGTCAAGGCCTTGCACAATCAGTACAACTCACAAGTCCACTTTTAAGACTAGAAAAACAAGAAACAAGTGATGTTTCTGGATGAAGATACACATTCAAGGTATTCAAACTATAATTTTACCCTAATTTCTTCAAATTTGCATCACCTTTTAAATGTCAGAGAGACTTTCAAGGGTTTCAAACAGGGTTTTTTTCTGGTACTGCTTTGAATGTTATTACCTGGGCAGGAAATACTGTGGTGGAAAGGGATCTTTTTTCCCTACTCTTGCATAATTCCAAAGTCTGAAATGA
Source organism: Horornis vulcanius (assembly GCA_013401035.1). NCBI lineage: Eukaryota > Metazoa > Chordata > Aves > Passeriformes > Scotocercidae > Horornis > Horornis vulcanius. Next base: position 20,446 of record VZUA01020939.1, on the reverse strand, counting down.
TTTTGCTTAAACATACCACATTGTCCCATAAAAGCAGATCAGTAAATGACCTTTGGATTGGAATCAAACAGGCAAGTAAGAAAATTTTGAGGTGAGGAACTAGAATGCATGTGCAACTTGTTTGTGCATCAGAAGTCCTAATAAAGAAGTTGTGGCATGAAAAGAAAGATTTCTTATTATTGTTATTTTTTAAATTGCCACGTGGATTTCTTAAAGAACTCCTTTACTATACAGAGTGCCCTGTTGGAATGTATGTTCCAGTTGAGATAATGGTTCAGTTTTCTGGAGCTTTTCTTAAGTAAGCAAACAGTTGAAGGTGTCAATCTCAAAAGACACCAACTCCAGGACTTTTTTGGGAGCTCTGCATGATGGGTTTGCAGATTAGAGCCAGAGGAGATTAGGGATTTTTCCTCTAATGCTTCTCATTAGCAGTTTGTCTCAAATCTCATTTAAATTAATGTATTTTTAAAAATCCCTTTTTAGAAATAATGGCATTTTATAAATATCAAGGTTCCTTCAGTTATACAAGTGATTTTTATTGTAACCTACAGTATTTTTGTTGCTGTTACTCATTTAGTTTCCACCTTTGGGATTTAGTTTGCTGAGCTATGGTCTGGCTTACCTGTGGTGCTGCTGCTTTTATTCAGCATCTTGTTAGCAGAGTATAGTGCATCTGACTCTACAATATGGCCCACAATTAATGATAGTAAATTATTGCGTGTGGCCATGGGAACTGCAGGAACTAAACACATTGTTCAGCAAGGCTATGAATTCAGCTCCTATTAATCCCTGATCAATGCAGTGGTTGTTTAAATACATATTCTTCCATTTAAAATATTTCTGTGATAATGAAAATTATAATTTAGCAGCAATTAATTATAATGATAACATCTCTTAGCACAGAGATTTAATATTTTGAAAGGATTAAATGCAGTCATTGTAGATTTCTTTATTTTCTATCCATGCTTCTCTGTCATTTAGGTGAAATTAGATTTAAACATGAAACCAATAAAGACTTGACTTTCTTTCATCTATTCTTCATTCTGATTGCAGTGAGTTTTTACAGAAGCATGGTCAAGACATACTACAGCTTTGACTTTGCTCTCCATATAGTGTCTCAGCTTGTGCCTCAGATGAAAGAAGAGATCCCACAGCCCTCTGAAATTGCTCAGTGGGATTCCACAGGAATATTGGCAGTGCAGTCTTCTGGCTGATTCTTGTTTAAGATTGCTGGAATTCATAGACTCACAGAATACTTAAGGTTGGAAAGAGGAGTTTATTTGGTCCAGCACACCTGCTCAAGGCAGGGGAATCTCCCATGGTAATCAGGTTGCCTTAGGGATTTGTCCTCTTGAGTTCTGAATCTCCCTAAGGATGGAGTTCCCACAGCCTGTGGTGGAGGCAGTATCCCAGCACCCTCACAGTGACAGCTTTCTTCTGTGTACCCCTCTGGGATTGCCCTTGCTTGGCTCCCCCAGCCTTGCATCCTGGCAGGTCTCCTCCCTCCAGGGTGGCATATACCACTGGAAGTGGTCACCCACAGTGCCTGGGTTTGCTCTGGAAATACGGGATTCATCATGCACTTTCCTGTCCTCATGGGGAGTGCTGAGTCCTGATGCTCATCTCTCTGTGACTCATCTCTGGTTAATGTCACTTAGAATTCTGTACTTCCAAATCCCTGGCTAACAAGGCTAGGCACACAGGACCAGTAGTAATTGCATTGTGGGAATAGCAGTGCCAGTAGTCTTGTGTGAGAGCAGCTGCATTTCCCGCAGTGCTGAGAAGAGGGAGGAATGCTGAAAGGAAAAGAGAACAACAGAAATAACAAAACCCTCCAGGTCCTTCTTCCTACCATTGCTTTGCTTCCCACAGACAAGTGAGAATCCACTGTAAAAACTCTCATTCTGGTGGGTTTGCTGAACATGGAAAGAAATAAGATGGGTCTGATGTAGGAAGTATCTGGCATGTTCCCTGCCCATGCCAAGCCTTGCTCTCATCCTTATTCAACATTGCCAATCAAAGAGTGGTTTGAACAAGTACAGAAAGATGTTTTTGTCTCCCTCAAAAATCCCCTGGCACTTCCCTGCATTATGCATATAATGTGTTTTAAAGGAGACTGCCAAGACCCCTCCCCAAGGCTGTGTGTACTTGAAACAGTGCAGTGAGCTCAGGTTTTCATTGTTCTTCTGTGGGAATTTTGCTGTCAGTGTCCTGGGATAGGCAGATGCTTTTTCCATGCTCCTTTTGATGAATTGATTTGTTTCATATGCAAAAGGGAAAAGTGGCAACAAGCACAGACATCAAATCAGCCATGAGGGGTTTATGTCCTTTTGTGTAAAATGCCAACAGCACTGAGACATTTTCCATGCTGCTTTTTAAAGGCTGTCCATTTGAACACTGAACGTCATGAGGCTGAAAAGTTACTCCTTTATTCATCTGTACTTCTGCTATTTTGTAGATACAGTTTTGTAACATCTTGCTTCAGAAAGGAGGAAGAGAGACCCAGAGGAGGCCACCAAGATGGTTAGAGAGATGGAGCACCTCTCCTTTAGGAAAGGCTGAGAGAATTTGGATTGTTTAGTGTGAGGAAAAGAAGCTTCAGGGTGACCTGACTGTGGCCTGACAGTGCCTGAAGAACATACAAGAAAGATGGAGAGAGACTATTTACAAGAGGGAGTGACAGGATAAGGGGGGATAGCTTCACACTGACAGAGATTAGTAGGGTTAGATGGGATATTGGGAGGAAGTTCTTCCCTATTAGCGTGGTGAGGCCCTGGCACAAGTTGCCCAGAGCAGCTGTGGCTGCCTTATCCCTGGAAATGTTTAAGGCTGGGCTGGATGCGTGGGCCTGATATTTCTGAGTCTGAAAGGTTTTTGGCGTGCTAGTGGCTGTGGATTTCTTCCCAAGGGAAGGTTTCTCAGGGGAGCCTTTCTTTCAGAGCAGTTTTGTAAATTACCTTTATTTTCTCAAAATAAATCTATACAGCTGTGTGTTTGTGTTTCTCTGGTTCCACCAATGGAACAGGCCAAATGGGGCTGTTGAAGGGTGAGTGAGTTTTACTGACCATCCCCTTGGCTCTCCAGCTCTCGAATCATCTTGTGGGTGGGAATCACAGCGTCGTGAGTTGGTCTATATTGTCGACGATGCACTATTGAAGTGGCAATTGGTACCATTGGTGCCAATGGGACTAGAGAGGTGTCGTTCCTTTTTACCAATCATGTTAATTTTGTATCGGAACACCTTATAAAAGGTACTAAGAATTAGACAAATAAAACCTTCTTTTGCTTGTTGCCTTCTGAAATATTTGGAGTCTCTTGTGTCCTACAATGACATGATGGAGCTCTGAGCAACCTGGCCTTGTGGAAGGTGTCCTGGCCCACTGCTGAGGGGTGGAACTGGATTATATTTAAGGTCCTGTCCAACCCAAATCAGTCTGTGATTCTGTGATACAGTTTGGGGTCCAGGCCCCTTGGTTCTTGTGATCATTTTGTTCAGCGGTTGTGTGCAACCCAGGGTAGGTGGTGGTGTTTGAAGGTGAAGGTGAGTGTAAGTGTTTCCAAGAGCAGCCCCTAAAGTGTTAACCCATTTGAATCGCCCACTAGAAAGGTGGTGTTTCTGTAGCTGCTTTGCATTTCATACAGAAGAACAAGCAGTCAGTGCGGTTCCTGGAGAATGAGAAGAGCAGCTGACTGGTTGCTGTTGCTGTAATGGGCCCTGTGATGGGTGTTCTCCACAGAGGGAGCTGGGCATGTTGTCGGGGATGGCTACACAGGTTTGTGTTCCAGTCCCCTGAAGTTAAGCCAGCAGTTCACACAGCCGTCACCAGTGCAGGGAGAGCTGGGCACCTGCTCCTCTAAATCTGCTTAAATATGTCCGTTTCATCTTCTGAGTTGAAACAAAAACTATAAATTGAAAGCTGAGTTCTTCCACCAGTTTAATCTGTTAAACCTGGATGACTTTTATGCTTATTTGCTGTAGGAGGCTTTACAGAAACTTTTTGCAGATGAACAGTCTCATTCGTGTACATAAATCTGCTTCTGGCTTGTGGAAGGTTTATTTTTGTGTTGCTGACACTAAAATGCCATAAACTCTGTGTAAAAATAAAGACAATGAAGGGACCTGCCCTTCCACACCCCGTAATGCTTGGCTGGCTCCTGTACATTGTTCTGTGCATCATGTCATTGTGTGAGGGAGGTTTAGTGCCATCAATGAGAGAAAGCAACAGAATTGTTTGTTCCACATGCTGCATTATGTAGCTTTCCCTTTTTTCTTTTCCAGAGCATTTTCAGCAGTTAAAGTGTCACATGGTGTAACATTTATTAGGGAAGGGTAGATATTTAATAGGATGGTATTTAATAGCTGGCTGGTGCTTCCTAGTAAAAGCAAAAGGATTGCTGAACACACCCCTGAATTCTCCACAATTGTCTCCATGTAGCAGAGTCAGGAAAGCAGCAAAGATTTTGCTCCAAATGAAATCACCAGCTAAACACAGCTCGAACAAAATCCTCTTATTTCTTTGTCATCTTTAACATTTGCATTCTGGTTTAAGTCATGCTGGAGCACGTAAAAACCTTGGTGTGATCCCACCAGTTTGGATTGGAAGTCACTCCACAGATTATTTTGTGCCATAAAATAACCATTAACAAATGCATCCTATTTGCATGAGAATGATCAGCTGCTCCGCTCCCATTCCTCCATGGTAAACTGTCAGCAAGATTAAAGTGAAAGAGACACATTTTTCTAAGCACTGGACCCATGTGTATCATGTTCTCTGTATGTCATGTGTAAATTTGACTACTTGCAGGTTTTGCTCTAGTCTTTTCCTTGTCCCTGCATGTGTGTACTATGGACTTGCGTTTTCTACATTAAGCTCTGTTTCTTCCATTTTTGTCAATCCCAAATTTCAGTCCTAACCTGTCATCTGCAGCTGGAGAAAAACAGCATCCACTGCTCAGTTTATTGCCATAGGACACCTGAATATTAAGAGAAACTTGAATGTTAAGAGAAAATTTCCTTTTCTCTACTGATAGCTAATAGTGATCTTTCCTCCTTCCTTCATTTTCTTCCCTATAGATCAATTCCTATAGATTTCATTTAGAGTCTCTGTGCCTGGCTGTTTGCGTTTATGCATTGTTCTCTGGGCTTCCTGATGCCCAAGGACTAATGCAGCATGCGTAGACTGTGTGGAAAGGCCATCATTTCAGGAGTGTTTACTCAAGCCAGATGTTTCTCTCCTCAGCTGATCCTCAGTGGATACACTGAGGTGCATTTTACCCTCTGGGCTATATTTAGTGGTGCATCTGTTCAGTGCTTTGCATAGCTACACTCCCCACAAGCTGCAGTCCCACAGGGAGTCTCACCCCGGGATGGGGTCCTGGCTGGGCTGTGAGGAGCAGACAAACCCAGGCTCAGCCTCCTTCCCCGGCCTGAGGCACAGCCCAGGGCTGCTGGCAGTCCCCAGCCTTCTCTGAGCACACAGCCCTTGATTTGGACAGGGAATCTAAGGAGCAGGACCCACCAGTGCTGTTTGTCAAGGTGCTGCTGGAGTGGTGACCAAAGGAGCTGTGTCAGACCTGCTGAGGGTTCTGTGTGCCTCAGGGCCAGGTTGTTCCATTCAAGCCTGCCTGGGATACCAGAGGCTGGACCAATGTTAGAGTTATTTCATGTTCTCTATTGCTCTTCGCTTGCTCCAACAGTGAAGGTTACCACAGCATATCTGTTCATGTTGTTTACTGATAAAATCTTACTTGATCACCACATTCTGGTCCCAGTAGCTGATCTGTCCTTCCCTGTGCATCTTTCTGAACTGAAAAACTTCTAAGCACAGCTGGAATTTGTGAGGCTGTGAATATTACTGACTATTTCACTCCACATCCTCCTTGCATCTGTGAGAAAGCGTAGGGTGATAATCCTGCAACTTGGACACCAACAGCAATGGGAACGTTGTCCTGTGAAAGGAAGCTCTGTCTTCTCTGTGCTCTGTTAAATGAGAATATGATCTGGGAAAATCTGGGAAGCTGTGGGTAGTGGGTATCAACAGAAGTGGTGTGCTTAGAGCAGCGCTCAGCTGATCTCTGAGTCAGTGTATGTAGCAGTGCTTCATGTAGGGCACACATGGATGTTATAGTGAAAAAAGTAATCATTTTAAGAAATTCCAGCATGGAAGTATAAGATGGAAACCTGCAGCTTTTGGAGTTAGAGATTAAAAGTCATCTGTAATTTGTCTTCCTTGAGGTGTTGCAGGGATCCATGGACAGTGCCAGTGCCAAGAGCAGCTGCCCTTGGGCTGGGGTTAACAGGAAGGCTGTTGGTGTCACTGATGGCTGGGCTGTCCTGAGGGGCTGAGAGCCCAGCAGCAGTCCTAGACTGTTCCTTTCAGTTCTCCTTTTTGTGCTCTAGTTTCACTGTTTGGACTGCTTTGAGAGAACCCCCTTTGCTGTGTGAAGGCTTTTTGCCCCTGTCCAGGGGCTGCTGAGAGCTGTCACACACCCAAAGTAATTTTACATGTGCAGGGCTGGCCCAAACAGATTTGCCATTCCATTTGAAAGGGATTCAAGGTCAGTTTGCTGGAAATGCAGTTTGACCGGTATGGAAGCGATCAGGGTGTCTGGAAGCTGTTTTTAGCAGGCAGGTGGCCGCACAGGTAACCTTTGCCACAGCTGCGGTCAGTGCTGCTGCACACAAAGGCCCTGGGGCCTGTAACACCCTCTGGCATGTGGACATACACAGGGTCATGGGGCCCACATTGGTCTCAGCCAGCTCCTGTAGCTCTGCCTTTCTCAGGGCTGTTATTAAAACAAATTCACCATTATTCTGGCACAGCCCTATTGAGTTCACCCAGCAGAGCAGAGCGTGTGACAAGGGGGGTGGTGTATGTAAGCCCCACTGTCCTGCACTGGGGACTTGGTAACTGAGGTCTGGGCTTTCAGAGAGGGGACTGCATTTTTGTCAGATTTTTTCTCAACAAATTAGTGGAGGAAGAATGGTCTCCTCTCAAGTGAGGAAGCGATTAGGTGCCTGTTTGTGATCCTGTCCAGCTCAGTTTATGCTTTCAGTGTACCAACTCTAGTTTATTTACTAAACTCCTAAACAAAGTCAGTCCTTGATGCATCACAATCACAGCGCTGGAGTTTGCAAGCCCCTGTCTGGTGGTAGCATTGTCATGGGGCCTTCCGCATAAAGGAAATTTCCTTCCCATTGTTGCTTCAAGATAAGCTGGATTCTCTATTATTGATACTGCTCTGAGAGCAGCTCCGTTTTCCTGCTCTGCATGTTTTGCATGTTGCTCATTTCTCTTTACGCTTGGGAAACTAGTATTTTCACAAGCTGTAGGACACTTGGAGCTCCTCCCATATCCTCTTGTTTTAATTAATCTTCAAAATCCATAACTGTGTTTTTGAAAATATGAAGGACATTCGTCAAAACCATAATGAGGTTTGTAAATAGCACTCAGGGCCCATGGCTCATGTTAAATCCCTGAAGTCACCACTCATGGATGCACCTGGCTCTTACTGTGGAGGTTTTTGCATGTTAAGAGAGTCACAGTTGCATTGCTTAACCGAATTGTCATGACTCTAAGCACCTCATTTCTGTACATACCCTTTTTTATCTGAAACATACAACCAAAATTCCTTGGTTTTAATTCTGTGTGTGTTTTAACCTGAAACCCCAGAGCAGAAAAATAGTTTGTCAGTGTAGAAAGGGTTGATAAAAGCATTGCAAAAACCTGCTGTCATTGTGAAACTCCATGTAGAAATAATCAGGAGAGCTTTTAACATGACCTACCCAAATCACACCACTTTCCAAATGGGCTTGGTTTGCTTTCCCACGTTGTGGGAGTGCAAGAGGAGTGAAGTGATGCGTAGTAAGAAGGGCTGTGCCTTCTCCCTTCAGGAGCTTCTCTGACTGAGAGGGTCAGTGGGAAATTAGAGCTGTGCTCCGCCTGTGCCAAGTGCGGGATAAAGCCTGGCCTTCCTCGGTGACTGCCCCATTAGGAGCCTGAAAGAGCTGCTGTGTCTCTCTAATGGCATTTTTCTGACATAAGTTGCTGGTTGTCCCCAAAAGTTGGCAGTGACATGTGGGGCCTGGGCCTTGTGTGTTGCCACAGGGTTTTCCCATGGGGCTGCACCCAGACAATCAGGGATCTCCCTCTTTTGGGCCCTGCTTGCTGTAAATCAGAGGAGAGATGGAAAGAAAGTGAAAAGCCATGAATAGCTCCAGCACTGAAGTTGCTGGAGCTCATGTGGTACTGACTGTAGGCTCAGCACCAGGAACCAGCACTGGAACCAGCGCAGCTGTGGTCCCAGTAGAGACTTTTACACTATTTTTAAGTGGTGGGGCCAGCAGGGAGGAGGCCGGTTCCACAGAGGATGGGTGTGGATCAGGTGAGAGGAGCTCAGGCAAGAGCAAGCATGGGTGGGGGCGGAGGTGGGGAGCCAGAAAAACCAACCGGGCCCTGCAGCCTCTTGCTGTAAACAGGAAATCGAGGCCACTGAGAGCAAGGCTGAGGAAATGGGAAAGCAGAAGGGGAGAGGCAGCGATGGGCTTTGAACTCTAGAGTAAAGAAAACACTCCTAATGGCACCACCATCAGCTCCCCCAGCACAGAGGGCCTCCAGCCAGGCTGGACTCCCATCCTCTCCCTCCCTGATAGTTCACTGTGCTTAAGGGTGCTGAGGCAACACTCAAGACAAGAAGTCAGTCCAACTTTCTCGGGGTTTTTTTTCCCTGAGTCCCCACTGCCTGGAAAATGCACTTGGTCCTCCTTTGGGGCCACTGAAACTGCTGGGATGGGAAAGCTTTTTGGGAAAGCAGCCTCAGAGCCACATGAATGCTGTCCCCAGGAGGGATCTGTCTTCCCTGTCCTGGAAGGACTGCTTGCTCTCTTGGCCTCCTTGACTTGCTTTCAACACCAGAAGATCCTGAGCTGGTGGCAGTTAATACCATGGATCCAAAGGTTTCACAATATGACTTGATGTGTCACTGCATTTCCCACATCATGTCTTTCATCTGTTCAAAATTACACCCTGACTCTTCATCTCCTTTTACTAAACCCACATGGACGTTCTTTTCCTGCTCTTTACTTTCACTGTGACCCCAAATTGGGAGGATTATTGATAACCATAATTTTTTACCAAATATTTTTAATCGTTTGTTTTAAGAAGGTATTTGATAGTTCTTTTTGTTTTACATTATATTTTGTATATCCAGCTCTATTCTCAAGGTCCTGTACATGGGCATTTCTCTTTGGAATGAATGTTAGCACAGGGATCCCTGAATGTTGTGCTTCTGTGTAGAGACTACAGTGATTAAATTAACAAACTTGCTGAGCTGTTTTGGGACAAGTGTGTTCAAGCTGGTGAAAGGAGACATAATGTCTGTTGGAATTTTCTTTGAAAAGCACCAACTATTGCAAGTTTTCTCTTCTGTGACTCATTTCATGAAAGTACTTGAAGTAAAGGCATGGATTACTAGACAAACAGATATACAGATACAGCATTCTCAGGCACTTGCTATAAATAGTTAATAAAAATATATTTAAAACTAGTAGACACTAGCTGCAGTTCCTGCTGATTTCCTGTTCTTTTCCTCTATCACAGGGATCCTCTGCTCCATACAGAGTGAGGGCAAACACAAAAATGCAAATGTCAGCTCACCCAAAGCACATTGTTTTGTCACTAACCCCAGCTTTGACATTTTTCCAAGCCACATTTGTAATTTCACACCTTACATGTAGGTAAGAGCTGTCAAAAATGGGGCAGTTTCAGGGCAGTAGATCTGGTCATGCCCAACCACATGGGTAGGAAGGACAAATTCAGAAACAAGTGGGAGGAACTGAAATCTTAGGGTGGGACTTGTGCAAACCACCACTCAGTGCAGGTCTGCTCTCCTACTCACCACCATTCCGTTATTTGATTTCTCTTCTTACTGTCTTTTCTTATTTTACTTGGTCCCCAGCTTTCTGTCCTCTTTGCTCTCAGTATGTTTGTCATCGCATATCACCATGTTCAGATTTTTGCTGCTGTCCCCAAGGTCCTGGAGGCAGTGCCTGGTTATGAATGTGCTGGGACCATGCCCCCACGATGCTGCACTGCCAGGAAGGGAACACATCCTTCCTTTGGGAGGACAGCATCTACCAAATCCCTGGGCAGTCAGATCTGGAATATTCTTTGTATTTCAAGCAAGATTCTTGGAGCTTTCAGAGCTGGGGACGCTGTAGTTTAGGATTAATCTGTTTTCATGTTCTGTTCTTGCATATGCCAACAACTTTATAGAGACTGATGGGAGGCTTGGAATCTTGTCTGCCTGGGAAAGCAGAGCACTTCCATTCATCTGTCTAACTGTGGCTTTCAGGGCAGAGTCAGAGCACCTGTGTTTTGACAAATTTAGTCTGTAGTATTTCCCAGCTCTGTGAAATGACTTTTGGCTAACAAGGAAGGACTTCATCCAAAGCCCTTGGCAAAAGAGTGTCACCCCAGAGATGTATGTTTTTTGTCTGGGCTTGGCAGATAGCTGGGTAGGAGTTTGTGAATTAATATGGACTACAGTGAGCCTGTGCAGTAAGAGTGCTCTTACAGCCAGTGTTTTCCTCTATAAACAGTTGTGAAAGACTCTGGGAAGGGAAGGTGGAAAGAATCTATTTTTCTATGGCTTGATATAAATGCTTGCCTACCTCAGGCATGCAGTTATGGAAAAATTCATGTTGACATTGTGTAAATACAGTTATAAATGTTGAATCTGCAAATAAATATTGTCATGAGAAGGGAAAAAAGTCAGTGGGAGGCTTTGGTCTCTGCTCTCTATCGTACTTGTCTTAATCCAAAATGATTTGTGGCATTTTGGGGGATCTGTTGCAGATTTTTGTGTGTGTTCCAGAGCAGGTGAACTCAGGAGGTGAAGAATGGTGGGTTTTCAATGAAAAGTCCTAATTTCTTCAATGATTCTCCCCAAAAGACAAGCCATACCTTTGATTTAATCTTAAATGCTTGAGCATCCCATTTTCACATAGAAACATGAGTTGTGATTTATTTTGAGTAACGTTATGTTGTTTTCCCCACAGATGAACGTGAGGCAGTTCAGAAGAAGACCTTCACAAAGTGGGTGAATTCCCACTTGGCTCGTGTGTCCTGCCGAATTACAGACCTGTACACTGACCTTCGAGATGGGAGGATGCTCATCAAACTTCTGGAAGTGCTTTCAGGAGAGAGACTTGTAAGCATTTATGAATATTCATTGTGGGGGGCTGGGTTGGGTTTGGGTGGGGTTTTGTGAATCCTTGGCTGACTGCAGTATTGGAAATCTGAGTGCTGAGGGTTCAGCACCAAAAATGTCTTTTTGTATATTAAAGGGAAAAAAATTAAGAGGACTATTGCTTCAGCTGGATCCAGACACCATTAAAATGCTTTCCTACTGGCTTCAGTGGGAATCAAAGGAAGTCTTCTTCAAAGGCTCCTTGCTGAGTGCTTCCAGCAGCATGTTCCCTGCTCCCAAATCTGACAGGCACAGAGTACAAAATGTTCCTGAGCCCCTTAGATCCCTTGGTGGTGATGAACATCCCATGGCCCTGTGAGCAGTGGCCCATTTCTCTGCTAACAAACCCTGCACTGATGCAGGTGTGCAAGGCTGGCACATCCCTGCTTGCTTCCCAGAGCATGCCAGGGTTGTGCAGGACAACAGTTAGAGAGGGCCACGCCACCCTGGGAGCAGTTGGAGGTGTGGTGTTCATTACATTCCACTGCTGAGGAATGTCCCGGAGTGTACTTGATTTTGCTTGGATAGATAAGTCTTGGGCTTTATTTGGTTATGGGAGTATCTAAAATCAATTTAAATAAATGAGTCAAATTCTTTATTTGGGTGTGCTGAGGCACCCCCTTGGTACCAGCACAAGGAGTGGTGAATAAGAAAGTCCTTGTAGAGGAAAATGCTGCTGAACAAGAGGGAAACTGGGTGCCAAGAAATGGCTCTGTATCAGCTTCTCCTTCAGTTCCTTAAATGATGTTGATACTCTTAACTGCCTAATTTAGAGCAATCTTTTCAAAGAAATAGTCTTCAAAGAGTCTTTAGCTAAGACCCAAGCCTGCAGGGGGCTGGGTAATCACGTGTCATCAAGCTCTCCTATTAGTGGAGCTCCATGGGTTAAGACTCTGGTTAATGAGTGGAACATATGACCCAGTATAAAGTGTGTGTGTGGGGGGAGGCAGGAGAGGAGCTGAGTGCATCTGGGAGGGTGAGGAGTTGTGACGTGCACAGAAGTGCCTGTGTGGATGGGGTAGCAAATCCTGGTGTTCATCAGCTGCAATTTGCTCAGATCCCCTCTCTGTCTCTGCCAGACTGCTCACCTCAGCAATGTGCTGGGTTTGACGTGCTCACTGCAGCTGGCAGGTATTCCTCACACAGGGCTGTTGAGACCAACATGCCCCATTATTTGAGGGCTGAGACACCAACTGTGTCACCTCTGGTTAAGTCTGCCTGTCTGCCTACCAAGATTTGGCTTTCAGCAGCAAGTAGGAAGCTCAGAAGAGTCCCATGACTGTGGCTGTGCCGTTCATTTACATTTTTCAGTCCAGATTTTGGGAAATGCAAACAGGGCTGACGCAGCTGTGAGGTGGGGAGAGGGCAGGAGCCTCTGTGGAGCTGCACTTGCATCATTGTGTCTGGCATTGGCAGCTGCCTGCACCACCACACATTCTTTTTGTAGCTTCCTTATCTGAGGCTGGAGGACAGCAGGCTCTGTTTGAACAGTGCATTCCACCACACCTTCCTCTGCAAACAAGAGTAAACACAATGCACTAAACCTTGAGACAATTACACACACCAAAAGTATTCCAGGAGGATCTTACACACACCAAAAATATTCCAGGAGAATTTCCATGCAGCATCCACTTGCTGATGTTCTTCAGTATTTTGGAATTTATTTTAGTCAATATTAGGTAGGTTCTGATATCTCCATGGTGCCCCAGGGAAATTTGAAGGCAGATCTTACACAGAAAGCTTAAAATCAAGACAAGAAACATCAAATGGTAAGAAAGCAGAAGCTAGCATAGGTAAGTATCCCATAAACATGGTGTGTTTGCTGATGCAGTGGAACAAACAAGAGTTGTTTCCTCTCTTTTGAAACTGGGATTCAGATTCTGGAGCTGGAGCCTGTGGGGCAGAATCCAGGATTTTGGATGCCAGTCCCTGCCAGGGACACAGAGCTGCTCTTTGCCCTCTCACTTCGATTGCACATGCCCCTGCATTTTCCAAAACCTGTTGTGATTTTTGCTCATGAAAACCCACAGTCCTTGGAGGTGTGTTGGAGAAACTCAGAATGAGAGCATCCAATAACAGCAACACCTACCTCTTCCTGACCTTGCTCAGTTTGATTCCTAGTCCTAGTGCTTAGTCCAGACCTTAGAGCATAATATCCTCTGCATAGCAATGTTTGGAAGGAAACTGATAGCATGCAATGCTCTCACTGAGCACGGTGGGAAAGAATCCAACCAGCATGAAAGGACAGTTGTAATTTGGTTTGCACACACAGTTAACCAGCTTCTCCCAAACAGAAAAATAAATCTGGGAATTGTTTTCAGCCTAAGATTAAGTATTTAGCTCAGTTTCTTCCATAACTAAATTAAGAATTATTAAATTCCTTACAATTCCTGGATGCTCAAAGGTCAAACCACTTAAGCACATTCTCTGTAGTGAATTCTGTCACATTTTCACTTGGAGAAGAGGAAGGGTTTTGATGTAGAGCCAGTTTTCCTGTAATGTGCATGTGAAGACTCTGGGTTTGGTACTTGCTTTCCCTTCAGTGTCTGGATCTGTGTTTGCCCAATAACTGTGCAAGATATGTCATCATAGCCTCATCCCGAGGCTATGCAGGGGAGTGTGGCAAGCACAGCCAAGTCTTGCACAAACGAGACTCAGACGCCTCTTCCTCTACATCAAACATCTCTGGTGAATGGTTTTGGCTCTGTAACCATGGTGCTGGAGCTTCTGAGAGGACAAAAAGAGCTTTTCGAATCCTTTTCTGCTCAGTACTTTGAGGCAATAGAGGTGGTGCAGGTACTGCTTTGGGCAGTGGGAAGGGCTATGTTAAGGCAGAGGAGACAGGTTGGGGTCTGCCACTGCTGCTGAGAAATGGCCACAGTCACAGTCATTCCTGAGCCTTGCTTGGGAACATCCTTGGGCAGGTGAGCAGGCCTGGGAGGCTGCTCCAGATGTGGCCATGGGCTGAGAGGAGCTGTGGGCTGGAGCTGGGGGTGCAGCTGGGCCTCCGCCCTCCTTCCTGCCCCAGAACTGCCTCCTACCTGTGTTTTGTAAGGTTCACTCAAGCCTTAGGTCAAGCTTTCTACACTCCTGATGATTGATGGTGCCAGCTAAAGGTTGGATTCCAGATTGTCCCTGCTAGGTGAGGAATCTCTGGTGGGCCTCAGCCAACCATGCAGCTCCCTCCTCCTTCTGCTCTGGCTGTGACTCTGCAGTGGCAGCATTTGGGATGGATGGGATATGCACAGACTGTACAAGCAATTTGGACCTCTTTGAAGAGACTTTTATACCCCAGTGGGACGTATAAATTCTCCCCCTTGCTGGGAGCTGTGGGGTGACCCAGCATCTTGGGAGGAGAGCAGACCCAGGCTGACTTAGGCTGAAACCGCTGGCCTCAGGGATTGTGTGTCCCAAAGGGCATCTTCCTGCACAGCTTCCCTCTCCACCGTCCCTTGTGGTCCAGGCTGTGCTTCCAGGGACTGTACCATGGCACTGGCCGAAACTCTTCCCCTTGAATGCAGGCTGGGGCAAGGATATTGCCTGAGCTATTTCCATGGACAGTTAATTACATCCACTGCAGAAAACAAGGAAATTATGGCGTTTAGTTGTTTGGCTGAGTACCTTTGGTGACAGCCCAGTGAACGCTGACCAGGCTTTTCAACTGTAATCCTTATCTGCACAATGAAGTTCCTTTAATTTTATTCAGTTTTACTGCAGAATTCTGCATGCTAATAGTGCATTCATCATGGTTTTGCAGTTGCACTGGGCCTTCATATAATTGTGTTATGTTGGCGTAGCTGAGTTTTTAATTAATATTTTTTTCATATGAAGGAAAATTTGGAATCAATCTCTGTTATTTTCTTACTCTTTATCCAATTTACTGACCAAAGAAAAGCAATGCCCCTTCCTTCTGGAGGACATTTACTGACTAGCTCACAGTTCAAATCTGAGCTTATGAGTTAATATCCTACAGAGGAAACATGAGGGAAGTAAGCAGGAAAAATCCTTTGAAAGGCAAATGAAATTAGGGCCATGTGTCCAGCTCAGGACCAGGATATTGTTTTTTTCACCATGGGTTTGACACCTGCTTCCATTATCCTGGTGAAAATGGGCTGGAAGATGCAAAGGGTGGTTTTGTCCCTGGAATTTGAGGAACAAATGCAGTGTAGCTGCCTGGGAGTGGTAATGCACTGGCCAGGACTGAAGAGTTCACAAGCTCTGATTTTTTCCCCCCTCCCATCTACAGTAAAAAATGTTCTTCCTTTTACCTTCTAGCCTAAACCAACTAAAGGAAGGATGCGCATCCATTGCCTGGAGAATGTGGATAAAGCCCTCCAGTTCCTGAAAGAGCAACGAGTGCACCTAGAAAACATGGGATCTCATGATATTGTGGATGGGAATCACAGGCTGACACTTGGCCTTATTTGGACTATTATCCTGAGATTCCAGGTAGAGTTGTGTGCACACACAGATACATGGATGAGCTTTCCACACCTGTTTGTCACATGTCACACTGTGCATTTTAGGAGCAGAGTGCTCCCAGGTGGTCCCAGCTGCTGGGAGGGAGGAGTGCTTGGGAACCTGTCAAGATAAATCAGTCTCTGTGGTGCTGCTGACATGTGGTGGGAGTTTCCTGTGGGGAAATTCATATGGCTGTATTTCTAAATCACTAATAAATGTGAAGCTCCAGTCTCTACACTAAATCCAGGAGGCAATGCTGCCCTGAGCTGCTCTCCATCTGCATGCTGGTTATCCATAACCTGGCTGGTTTGGCACTGACATGGATTAAGGTGCCCACAGGAATTATTTTAGTGTCCCAGCTAAGGCTTGAGATTTCTTGTTTTCCAACAAGTTACAAATTGGTCTTTGCCCTCAGTTAAAAAAGGCTGGGAAGTCCTTTTGCAGAAAGAATAATATATCCATACAATAAATATATAATCCATAAGAAATACCATAGTAATAAACATTTAATGGCATTAATTTTGGTGTTTCCCAGCACTTCTTTCATCTTTTCCAAAAAGGCAATGTGTTTTCTCAGTGAAGTATTGAAATCCTCTATGTTACTTTTAGATCCAAGATATCAGCGTTGAAACTGAGGACAACAAGGAGAAGAAATCTGCTAAAGATGCTTTGCTTTTGTGGTGCCAGATGAAAACAGCCGGGTGAGTGTGGATTAAGTGATTGTCTCTAAAGTTCTTACATAATTTTGAGTTTTTGTTGAAAATTTGAATGGGAAACATATCTCTTCTTAAGTGGATTCAGAGAGAGGGAATTCAAGACAAGTGAGTTGATGTTTAGTTGAAAAGTCCGAATTTATGATGTTAATGCTGGGTGATAAAAAGACCAATCTAGTAATTCATGAATATATATAGTAATATGTTGACTCTTTTTCACCCTATTCTGAAGAAATAATGACTTAGTGTCTCCCTGCTCTGGCTTTTGGTGCCAGAATGTGCAGAGCTGCACTGGGGGTGCTGTATTGAGTGCACTCTTCTTGTTTTTGTTCTGCAGGTACCCCAACGTCAATATCCACAACTTTACAACAAGCTGGAGGGATGGGATGGCGTTCAATGCACTGATCCATAAGCACAGGTACGTGTGGCTCAATGTCTGCGCTGGTTTTGCAACTACTTTGCAGCTTGATTTTGAAAATCTGTGAAGAGCAGGAAGGTGAAGAATTGCTGAGAGTTTTAAAGCAACTTGCTTTGTTTTGAGGTTTACAGCTCTTGTGGTCATTGTGAGCTCGGCCGGCAGCAGCTTCCACACCACAGGTCAAAACAGGCTTTGTTTGGTTTCAAATGAATAAATTACACCTGTGATTATCTGGGTTTGGTTTGATTCTTGTACTTCAGTCAGTAAGCCATGCCCAGGTCTGGAATTTGAGGGCAGGACTGGGGAAGTGCACCCAGAGCAGCCTGAAGCGAAAGGAAATCCCTGCCCAAGGATGGCCAGATATGCTGCCAGGCTGCCATGGCTGGGGATGCTGCTCATGGCAAGCCCAGGTGGAGTTATCCAGATGGATTTCATGCTTCATGGGCATGAGGAGAGACTCATGACCACAACTTTGTTCTTGTCTTCCCCAGGGTCACCTTCCCTGCTGTTAAGATCTCCCCTGTTCTCTCCCATGGCCAGGTCTTGCAGTGCATTGCTTCATTCCTTTAGCACTCTGGGAACTGCACAGGGCACATGAAACCTTGGCCGGGTTTTCTAAGGGTTGGAAATTTTAGTTCATTCGAGGGTGGCTGCACAGTGCTTGGGGAAATCTAAAGAGTTTTCCATCCTGTCTAGGCCTGATCTGATTGATTTTGACAAGCTGAAGAAATCAAATGCACACTACAATCTGCAGAATGCTTTTAACCTTGCAGAGCAGCACCTTGGTCTTACCAAACTCCTGGACCCTGAGGGTAAGTTTTAGCACTTAAGGGCTCTTTCCTCCTACCCCTCCATGTCAGAGCACATCTCTGTGACAGCTTTTTGTGTCCATGAGCAGCTGGATGCTGCTGACTCACCTGGTGATACAGGCAGAGAGGGAGGGAGAGGATGTGAGATGTCTCCAGCAGTAAACTGAGCAACAGTAGCACAAGAGCCCTTAATCCTGCGTTTATTTACTGCCATCTGACTAGTTTGTTGGCCTGGCCATGTGTCCATAAAGTCATTCCAGTCAGAGGCTTCCTTCTGAAAAGGAAGAGAAGCAGAGGAGCAGAGGCAGAGAAGATTCAACCTGTGCTTCAATGGGAGTGTGTGTGCTTCCAGTGCTGGGGCAAGAGCCTTTTGTGTCACAGGACAGGAGTGATGTGTTTGGGCAAGTTTCTTCTTGCTTGTTTTCCACTGCCTCAGAATTGCTGCAGGAGAGGAAATATATTGTTTCCCACCCATATCTCTCAGAGTCACCTGGATAGACATAGGTTTGAATTCCTTTCTCCAAATGCTGACACAGCACTGAGGTTGTCAAATAACAGTAGTTCTGTTGACTCAGACACCAGAGGAGTTATTTGGCTGTGCACAAGCTGTGGTAAAGTCTGGAACTTTGACTGTAAAGCCCAAAGGCCCCGAGCTTTAGCCCCAGTGCACACTACTGCCAGAACCAGTGCAAAGCTGCTCAATTTACTTCTTATTAGGACACCAACCTTAGGGGCTGAACTGCCACTGAACCCATCTCTGACTCCCAAATGCATCCTTGGTGCACTCTGAGCTCTGTTAGTGTAATCCCTGCAGCCTCAGCATGCTGAGATAACTCTTGTTTGGTTTGCAGATATCAGTGTTGATCACCCTGATGAAAAGTCCATCATCACCTATGTGGTGACATATTACCACTACTTCTCCAAGATGAAAGCTTTGGCTGTTGAAGGAAAACGTATTGGAAAGGTCTGCCCATTTAAATTATAAATTGTTACAAAGCAGGTGAAATATTTCTGATCTTCTTTTTCCCCTTGGTTATTAATATTTTAAGAGTCCACTCTGGTAATTTTTTTTTTCCTTTTGAACATGTTTTGAATGTTAAATATTCCCATGTGACTATGAGGAGTAGTTCATTTCCAGCCGCCTCACATTAGGAAACACTTGGCTGGTGTTTTATTTTTGCTTGTTAATTTGGCATCACTGCTACTTTTCCTTTCTCATTAACTTCTCCTCACCCTCTGGGCCCTCTGTCTCCTCTGGAAAAGTCCCTCATTTAAAACATGCAGTCATTCTCTGTCCTTTGGCGACGTTGCCCCAGTCCTTACAGCTGACAGATTGAACGTGAACCCTTGTGTGAGCCTCAGCTCTGCCCCCCTATTGCTGTGGGATCTTGGGAATTTAGTGCAGGAAAATGCCAAACTCTCATTCCTTAGGGATCCCAGCAGTGAGTACTCTGATTCACAGCTCAAGTCTCCCAGCAGTTTCTTTTATGTAGCTTGTTGGATTTAAATGACTGAAGAGCACTGCCCTTGTGACTCATGCATGTTGTGCTGCTGTTGCAGGTGCTTGACAATGCCATTGAAACAGAGAAAATGATAGAAAAATACGAGTCCTTGGCTTCTGACCTGCTGGAGTGGATTGAGCAAACCATTATCATCCTCAACAATCGCAAATTTGCCAACTCCCTGGTTGGGGTGCAGCAGCAGCTGCAGGCATTCAACACTTACCGCACAGTGGAGAAACCACCCAAGTGAGTTTAATTTCAGCTTAACACAACAGTCAGTGGTCTTGTTGGCTTAGTCACTCATTGATTTAAAAAAAAAAACCAAAAACAAACACATCCAAATAATTTTAATTATGGCTTAAGAATTTATCTTCCTGAGCAAACCCAGCTCTCATATTCCTGACTGGTACTTGTTGAGGTTACTTGGGGCCTGTTTGCTTTGTGCTGTTCAGTGTGCAGATAATAACAACAGCAATGAGAAAAGTGTGTCTCCCCCAGAATCTTGGGAGTCCTGGAAGCTGTCCCTGCCCTGGGATGCCTTTCTTAGAATATGAGTGGTAATAGCATACTGTGGTATACGGTAATGTTACCACTTGTGCTTTTAATAGCAGTGGATAATACCAAAATGCTGCTATTAAAAGATCCTTAATGCTTATCCAACATGAAGAGGAAGTGTGTCTGACTTTGTCAAACAGCTCTGCTTATTCAAACTGATACAAGCAAAACTGGGCAACTTATTTCTGGAAAACCTCTTTTAGCATCATGATATCAAATCTGTTTATTATTTTTGTCTAATACAAGTTCTAATGGATAATAATCACAACCCGAAACATTGCACAGGATCCAGACTTTTTCTAAAATTGCAGATTATTCCCTCATGCCCATGGCGTTTGTTTATTTTCCAGGCATACAACACAGGGAAAACAGTGGGAAGAGTTTATTGACTGCAGACGGCTTTAAATAAAACTTCCATTTCTTGTGTTGATGGAGTAAACTAGGACAGTGGCACGTATTAGAATTAAAAAAGCCTTTTCCTGTTCCCCAAGGGGTTTAAATCCAAACACTCAGGCAGCTTACTTCTATGAAGTTGCTTTTGCTGTCTGCCCCAACTGGCTCCAGGGGAAGTGTGGGCTATTTCCATTGCTCCCAGCTTCCACACAAGATGGAAGTGTTTGTGTGAATGCACCACTCACCATGTCAGCATTTTAAACAAGTGTTTTATTATAGTTTATTGTAGTTGACTATATTCAATGTTTTATAGAAGTGCTTCCCTGTGAGGGTGGTGAAGCCCTG
>VZUA01020937.1:0-26872 GCA_013401035.1 Horornis vulcanius | reverse complement strand
TCAGACTTTAGGCATCGGAAGATGTGAGTGGCATCTGAGCACAGATTTTAGCTCAGTTTTCAGTGTTCATGTAACATTTAATATTTTTCCACAAATAAACACTGTTATTCCATACCAGGACTCGTATCCACCTGATAAAGTTTTTCAGCAAAGGTGTGATCACTCAAAGAACATCATGAGTATTGAAAAGATCAAAATAATAATTCACAGTGTGACAATGCTCATTTTGGATAATCAGTTATTACTCTTTCCCCCCAGCACACAACTTGAGTCAACATTAATCCATTCTTCTGAGAAAGTTTACAAAGAGAAATTTGTAAATTTCTGGAAAATTTCAGAGGCTGAATACATTGACAATATTCACACCTCCAACCTACTGACACTTCTTTCTGGATGTAGCTTCATCTTCCTGGGCTCTCAGCATATAAAATTATCTCTTGGATTATCAGAAATAGAGCTGATGGCTTTCCCAAAGTCCAGAGTTCTGGAAGTCTGTGCTTAATTAAAAATAATAATACTTCTCATTAATTTGTCTAAGGCATCATCAACTTGTCTTGCTGGGAACAGTGAATTGCAGAGGAAGTCTCTGCCAGTAAATCTTGAAAAATATTTCGAGTTCAAAACCATGAATTCTTCTCATATATAACAAAGTTAAACACCAAACTTGAGAAACTTTCTGCAAAGCATCTTCTCTGGAATGAACAGATTTGTGTGTGTGCAACACACCCCTGAAAATGGAGAATTATAGAAGAGGGGGGTGGAAGAGGGGAGGTTTTCTCTATAAATAAGACAAATGTATTTGCTACAAATTTATCCTGCAAATGACCTTTTATTCTGCAATAACTAAAAAAAAAAAAATCCCACCAAACACAAAACCATGAAGCTTCTTCTGGCTTGTGGCTGGCAACCCTTGCAGAAGTGGCTTTTGGAGCAAAAAACCTCCTTGGAACGTTGTCCTGAGACACCCATCCAAGTGTGGGAGGCTCTGGGAAATATCCTCCCACAAGACCGCTTATGGTTTTGGATTTTTTTTCCCATGGAGGAAAATCCCAGTGTCTCTTTCTGATGGAAGCTGCACTCAGGGGTGGATTTTAAGAGGAAGCAATGACCCTGCAGTGGATGTTGGCACCTCAGAGTGACCCTCTGGTGTCACAGCCCAGCCCAGACCTTCTGGACTGGTCACCAGTTCAGTCCAGTTACCTGCTCTGGAGGACAAAGGCTGCTGTGGGGGGAATTCTGCCAGTTTGACCTCAGGAACACCCCGAGGAATATTCCCTTAGGGAAAGGCCGGGAGCAGGACTGGGGACAGTGTTGTGGGGATGACAGGATTGGGAAGATGGGATCATGGGATGAGTACAACAGGCCCAGCATCACCACCAACACAAAATACTGAACTGTTTTCCTTGTAAAATGGTAAAAATCCACATTTTGATTCCTAGCCAGGAGCTGGAGCTGATGGAGATGAGAGCAGATCTCAAATCTAATTTCATCGAATGAAGAGAATTCATTTTGAATCGAGGAGCCGAGCTGAAAGCTATGACAATTTATTACTTGCTCCAAATTAATTAAACTTCAGGGAAGGAGAAAAGACCAGAAAATTGCATGTTATTGACATAATTAAAATGCATCGTTTGTTCTCCTATTTCACTTTTTTGTTTTGCTACGGAAAAAAAAAACCAAACAAAAAACAACTTGCAAAGAAAAAAGCTCTTTGAGTGAGCAGTTAAAGTAATTAAAAGCAATAAATTCCAGTATGTTGAGATGAAGGTATAGATCACTTGTTAAGGAGGGTACACAGTGTCATTTACTGACATTAGAGGAGATTTGGAAGCATCACCTGCTAAGTGAAAGCTGGCAAAAAGCATCAGCCAGCACAGAGATTGATTTCTCAGCAACCTCCTTCAATTTAAACACTGTTCAATATTGCAGGAAAAACACTGTCTCATTCAGAACTTTGAGAATGGACAGAGAGAAGGAAAAACATCCCTGCTGGTGTTTGGGAAAAAATGGTGTTTGGGCAACAGACAAGTTTGGGAAATATTAATTTATCTCATAAATATGTTGAATTTAAACCACTTGGTAGAAAAAATAGCAATAAAAATAAAATTATACAGCAACTCATAGAGAAAGATGTATTTGGGACTTCAACTCTTTCTTCTTAGTGGTCAATTTAACCACAACGAGCAAGGTGAGGTCATTTAAAGAAATAGAAACACTGTAAAATGGAGGAAAAAAATGAGAAAATTCAGCACCAAAACCAGCTCCAGAGTTCTGTGAGATTGCATCAGACAAAACAGGATTTGCATCTTGCCCTCTCTTCCACTTCTCACCCCTTGACGTATCATTTCCTATATTTAAAATGTGCATTATCAAAAATATAAGTGACCTTTACATTTTGGCACCATTTTCTCTATTTTCAAAGAACTGAGTAAATGCATTTTGAAAATGGCAGGAATTTGAAGGTCACACAGGCCAAATCTCCCGTCCTCTGCTGGTGGTGAGGCCTTTCCAGACAGATTCCTCAAGAAATCATCAGTGGGTGATAGAAATCAGCAGACAAGAAATCATAAAAAAGCCTCAGGTACTAGCAAACATCTTTTTCCAGGTGATTCAGCCTTAATGATGTCCACGTTGTGTCTGCAAGAGGAGACTCCAGTGCAGGAAAGGCAGCAGGAATGGAAAATCAGAAGGAAAACGCTGCCACGTGGACCTCACGTGGGTAAAGCCAACCAGATGTTCAGGGTTTAGTGATATTAAATTCTGTCACTGCTAGGAAATAGCAAATGAAGGACTGTGGTAGAAAGAAGATGGAAAGCTGCTGCCAGACACCCACCCAGCTGCCTTCTCTCTGCCCCTCCTCAGCAGGATGGGAAAGGGAATTTCATGGGAAAGCTCAAGATGACAACAGGGAGATCACTCACCTCTTACTGTCATGGGCAAACCAGACTGGACTTGGGTAAACAATTTAATTTATTGCCAAGGATTAACACAGTAGCATAGTGAGGAATTAAAATAAATCTAAAAACAAATTCCCTTCCTTCTCCTTTCTTCCCAGGATTGAGGAAGAGCTTACTGCCCAGGCAGTAACTGAGCAGTGACACAGAGGCCAGAGAGGGTGTGGAGTCTCCTCCCTGGGGACATTCCAGAGCCATCTGGACACAACTCTGTGCCCTGTGCTCTGGGGTGGCCCTGCTGGAGCAGGGAGGTGGCACCAGATGAGCCTGACCCATCCTGGGATTCTGGGATTTACTCCCAACTGCTTTATCTCCTCCCATATGGGAAATGGTGGTGTCAGCCTGTAACTCTCCATCTCTGCTGCTTCTCCATCCACACACTCTTCCCCTGCATCAGCACGACCTCCTTCCCATGGGACACACTCCTTCTGGAAAGGACTTCTCCCAGCCAAAGGTCCTGCCAGAAACCTGCTCCACTGTGGCTTCCTCTCCAGGGAACACAGGTCCTGCCAGGACCTGCTCCTGTCTGGCTTCTACACAGGCTGCAGCTTCCCTCAGGACATCCCTCTGCTCCAGGCTGGGCTCCTCCAGGGGCTGCAGGTGGATCTGTGCATCCCTGGGCTCCTCCAAGGGCTGCAGGTGGATCTGTGCATCCCTGGGCACCTCCAGGGGCTGCAGGTGGATCTGTGCATCCCTGGGCACCTCCAAGGGCTGCAGGTGGATCTGTGCATCTCTGGGGCTGCAGGTGGATCTGTGCATCCCTGGGCTCCTCCAGGGGCTGCGGGTGGATCTGTGCATCCCTGGGCTCCTCCAGGGGCTGCAGGTGGATCTGTGCATCCCTGGGCTCCTCCAGGGGCTGCAGGTGGATCTGTGCATCCCTGGGCAACTCCAGGGGCTGCAGGGGCACAGCTGCCTCTCCATGGGCTGGCCCAAACCTTGCCATACCATCCCAAGAAAATGTCACAGCCTGTGCCACCAGTGCCACAGTTCTCCCAGGTCTGTGCCACCAGCACCTGTGAATTTATTCTTAGTGTCAAGCTACTTCACATTTCTTAATTGAAGCCAGGCCTTGTTGACTTCATTAAAGAATCCAGACATCATTTTGGTTTAAAATGCACTTCTGTCCCCCAGGACAGCAGATGAAAGTTGGAAAATGTGAATCTTAACAGATCAAACAGCAGAAGTAAATTAAAATGGAATAAGCTGCTGCTTTCTGAGCACATGGCCATAAAGCAAATCTCACAATTAATGGCTGTTTTCCATTAGCCCTAAAGCATCCCAATAGTCAAGATAAAGCCCCACAGTGTTATGTCCATGACATCCTTCAGCAGTTTCACACTCATTAAGTATTTCTGGACAGCAGTGTGATTTTATTTCAGGAGCAGGGAAGGACTGAGGGAAAAGCAGCTCTGATAAACCCACAAACTCCAAAAACACTCTCCCCAAGGCCTATTACATTGTATTTGATCCTGAATTCATCAGCAACAAGCAATCAGGAATATTGGGGATTATTATGCTGTGGTAACTCTTACAGAATGCATTTGAATCTTTAGATCAGACTTTGCAGGGGCTAAACAAAGACAGAAGCAAAGCACTGAGACATTTTCCATGCATTTTATCTGCCTTAGCTGCCACCCAGCTCCATTTTCTGTGCAGTGCCACATGAAAAATGCCCACACTACATCTCATTGCAGAACATAACTGTTAACAGCAAACATAACAGGGCCTGAAAATAAGAATTTAAACCATCTCAGTATGGATCCCAGTCCCTGGAAGTGCTCAAGGCCAGGTTGGAGCACTCCATGGCAGGGAGTGGGATGAGATGATCCTGGAGCAATTCCAGGGGTGGGGCAGCCACAGCTTCTCTGGGCAACAATTTCTGACCATGCAGACTGAATTCAAAAGGTCTTTTTCTTTTTTTTCTTTCTCTTTCTCTTTCTCTTTCTCTTTCTCTTTCTCTTTCTCTTTCTCTTTCTCTTTCTCTTTCTCTTTCTCTTTCTCTTTCTCTTTCTCTTTCTCTTTCTCTTTCTCTTTCTCTTTCTCTTTCTCTTTCTCTTTCTCTTTCTCTTTCTCTTTCTCTTTCTCTTTCTCTTTCTCTTTCTCTTTCTCTTTCTCTTTCTCTTTCTCTTTCTCTTTCTCTTTCTCTTTCTCTTTCTCTTTCTCTTTCTCTTTCTCTTTCTCTTTCTCTTTCTCTTTCTCTTTCTCTTTCTCTTTCTCTTTCTCTTTCTCTTTCTCTTTCTCTTTCTCTTTCTCTTTCTCTTTCTCTTTCTCTTTCTCTTTCTCTTTCTCTTTCTCTTTCTCTTTCTCTTTCTCTTTCTCTTTCTCTTTCTCTTTCTCTTTCTCTTTCTCTTTCTCTTTCTCTTTCTCTTTCTCTTTCTCTTTCTCTTTCTCTTTCTCTTTCTCTTTCTCTTTCTCTTTCTCTTTCTCTTTCTCTTTCTCTTTCTCTTTCTCTTTCTCTTTCTCTTTCTCTTTCTCTTTCTCTTTCTCTTTCTCTTTCTCTTTCTCTTTCTCTTTCTCTTTCTCTTTCTCTTTCTCTTTCTCTTTCTCTTTCTCTTTCTCTTTCCCTTTCCCTTTCCCTTTCTCCCTTCCCTTTCTCCCTTCCCTTTCTTCCTTCCCTTTCTTCCTTCCCTTTCCCTTTCTTCTTTTTCTCTTTTTTTTTGTTGTTTCTTTTTTTTCCCTTGGCAGTACAATTTCTCTTTGAGGCAAAAAGGTGGTAAGTATTATAAACCCAGAAGATCCCTGAAGCTGGAATTTCAGAGATATGTGAGTATGTGAAGCATTATCATTACATCTCACAAGAGAAAGCAGTTGAACCCTCTGATTAATGGCTGGAGGGATTTGCAGCCATGGCCTTTCCCCAAAACACTCTGCTGCAGAGAGAGAAGCTGCTTCTAATGGATTTTGTAGCACTGTGCATTTTAAATCTGTCAGGGGTTGCTGTGTGCTTTAGCTCTGGAGGATGGCAAAGCCCCAGAAGCTGGGTGGCTTCATGTGCAAACCAGCCAGGATTGATGGACATCAGGGGTATGGGAGAAGGTGGGACACACTCTCAGGCTGTGAATTCCAGGGGCAGAAATATGGGGTTAGGTAGCCAGAATTTAGAGATAAACTGCTGGGAAACTGTCAAAAGAGTTCCTGTAGCCATTTAATCATACAGGGAATGCTTGGTATCTGTTCTTGGTGTAAGTTCTCCCTATCCACTCTGATTTGGAAATGGCAGAACAGTGGTATAGAATTCCAGAATTCCAGAATCACTAAGGTTGGTAAAGTCCTCCAAGATCAAATCCAGTGGTTAAAACAGCATCAGCAGCATGGTCACCACTAATCCATGTCCCCAAATCCACATGCACAGGGTTTTTTAACAATTCCAGGGATGGTGACTCCACCACTGCCCTGGGCAGCCTGTGCCCGTGCCTGACCACCCTTTCAGTGAGGAAATTTTTCTTAATTTCCAATTTAAACCTCCCCTGGTGCAATGTGAGGCCATTTCCCATCATCCTGGCAAATGACAAAATGGTAAATATGAAAGCAAGGAATAGCTTAAAAAACTGAGACTGCTTCATTTCCTTTTGATTTCATGGGAGTGGTTGGATACCTCAGACAGACCAAGACCTCATAATCCACAACTGCTTAATTATTAAATGTGAAACTTAAGTTTAAAGTCTCTGATTAACTTGTGCAAGTTTGTGTCACACAAGATATAATCATTCAAAGTTTGGGAGTTATGGAAATCGATTATAAAAAATTATTCAATTATTTAATTAATGAATAAAATTTAAAAAACAATCAATATCAAGAACAACCAAAGAATGAGCAAAAAATTCTTTCTCCTTCAGCTAAATAAACCACAGCTCAAAGGCAGCAAGGAAATGGGGCCTTACCCACTTACCCAATATTTGGTGTCCCTTACCCCAAATAAATTTGATGTATGAAATAAAGAGGAGAAAAGAGGATTGTTGATGGCAAAGTGGAATTATAAATTATCATCATCCTAAAGAAACTTCTAATGGACAGTAAGAAAGGAGTCTGTTGGGAAAAACATTGAAGAAAACAAGTGATAGGAAATTCCTTCCAAGGTGCCTGGAGTGTCAGTGACACAGGTGCAGTTCAGCCTGACGGCCTGAACTGAGAATTCTTCTGGAGTCAACACAGGTCTCTGAGCTTTTCCATTAAAACAAAAATAAAAACAAAAGCAAAACGAAAGAAATTCTCTCAACAAAACCCAAGAAAGTTTGGCCTGGAGCTGTGACAGGGGAGGGTTAAGTTGGCTGTCAGGGAAGGGTCCTTCCCCAGAGGGTGCTGGGCACTGCCCAGGCTCCCCAGGGAATGGGCACGGCCCCAAGGCTGCCAGAGCTCCAGGAGGGTTTGTACAATGCTCCAGGGATGCACAGGGTGGGATTGTTGGGGGTGTCTGGGCAGGGACAGGGGTTGGACTGGATGATCCTTGGGGGTTCCTTCCAGCTCAGGATATTCTGTCATTCCATGCAAGAAAAAAAAATCAATTTAAAATGAAACAAAAATGTTGAATTTTAATTCTGCAACTTCAGCATCTGCCTTGCTCACTATCACATCAGCAAAACTTATTAGAACAGGAATCCACTAATTGTCTGAAGACCTGATAACAAAGAAATTCCAGTTCAGTATAAATTCTGAATGCAAACTTTTCCCCAATAGAAGTCAAGGTGTCGAAACAACCTGCCTTTCACATGGACTTTCTTTTGATATATTCTTTTATTTTTCTCCTATTTGAGTACAGTAGTTGCTTGGAAGTGAGAGGAAAGGTTTGGAAGGACAACTCCTAAGATGTGAAAGGAGGTGAAGGTGGAATAACAGAATTTACATCTCCCTGCATAAGATTTCTGCCCCAGCTCTGCTCCCCACTGCTGTGTCCCCCACACATCTCCAAGAGTGACACTGATTTTTATGATCCACACCTTCTGGCTGTGGCATTTATTAAGGTTGTGTCAGACCTTGCACGTGGCTGAATTTCATTTATTATGAAGAAATGATAAAGCTCTTTTGGCTTGAGTAAATGAGAGAGGTTCAAGGTAATTATTAGTTGGCAGTGGGTGAGAGGAATCAATGATTTCCATGAGACCATGTTAGTTTTCTTCTGACTTAGCTGGGAATAGCCAAGCGCTCAGCTGGAATGAAGTAAAATGGGTAATAATAGAAATTATTTAATTAAAAAAAATTAAATCATTGAAAAAGACATCCAAAGGAACACTTGCTGAAAGGTTTAGTGATTCAGCTGTGAGTCTAACTGTGCACCTCTGCCCTCTTGCACTCTGAAAACACCTTTGTTTCTTGAGGGAAATCCTCATTCTGCAGAACTTTGGAATCTGTTAAAAACCCAGATATTGTGAAACTGGGTAAGTTTGGTTTTGCATGATTGCAACTGTGAGTGTTATGTTACAACAGCAATTCCAGCTGATGGCTCCAATTCTGTGTTTTATAAGTTTAAGCCAATTATCTTTGGATTTGCACTTAGAAATGGAGGAAATTGAGGCCGCAATAATTCTTAGGTTCTTAAGATTCCCCAACTTGTGTTTTTATCCCATGCTGGTTGCAAGGCATTTTTTATTCCTAGGAAAGGGAGTTTGATCAGAGGTTGATTTGGCTGTGAACTCCAGGAGGTATTTTTTGGGAGGTGAATTAATTTTGCATAATTACTCCTTACCCCAGGGTTGTCAAATCTGGATGTGATTGAGGTCTCTCTTTGTTCCTCTTCTGTTTTATGAATTTTTTGTGCACTGAGGGATGGAGTCAGGCACATTTTCCTTAAAGAACAATGTGGGGTTTCTTCATATTTTCTCACCTTTCAACAAGTCTATTTAAAGTGGGGTCTTTTTGTAAAAGACAGAAAAAGCACCTTAAATTGAAAAAAAAAATAATCCATGGAAAGGAGGATTTAGGAGATTATTGCAATTCATCACAGAATAATGTGCTACCACATGAGTGGCAAATACAGACCAACTGAACAGCAAATTCATGGAATTGCTGCTGCTCCTGCATTCCAGCTGTACGAGATCTCCTCTCCAGGATCCCAGAGAGGGAACTGGGGCTGTGGGAACAGCAGGGCTCAAATCAAACAGGTGAGGCCTCCCTAATTCTTTTTTTAATGTAATAACTAAAATTAAGAAATAGTAGTTTATTTTGAAGGCTTTTCCTGTGCCCTAGGCCTCAGTCAAGGTGATTGGCACTGAAAAGCAAAGGCATTCTGCCCCACCAGAGTCATCTCAGAGCAGCAAGACAATAAAAGAGGCAATGGGCCAAGCTGGAGATTGGGAAAGTCCAACTATATGGGGAAAAACCATCACCAAACTCCAGGTGCCCAGAGGCTCTGTGGAGACACCCAAATTCAACTGGACAAGGCCAGGCAGCCCCTGGAGCTCCCTCCAAAGTTACTTTCTTGGTCTTAATGATCTTTATCAACTCATGAAAACCAGTTCTGTAAAGGCACCACAGGCATTTCCTTACACCAAAGCTAAAGGACAAGAGAAAATCCAATCAAATTTCTGTCTCAAGATTCCATCTCTGTTTCTCATGTGCTGGGGGAATCAGCAGTGAGGATGGAGGAATCAGACCTTCCCTCTGCCTGGGGAAGAAACAGAGAACAGGACAGGCAGAATAGAAAACAGAGATAGAAATAGAAAACAAATCCCAAAAATAAAATATTGATCTGGCAATGCAAGTTCAAACCTTATTAGCATGCCCTAACTTGGCATTTGACACTCCATAAATGAAGTTATTCCTTTGTGCTAGTTTTATTTATGGTTTGACTCAGATGCTCTCCTCATTCTGTGCAGCACCTGCTTTATAACTCAGCTCCTCACTCTCAGGGAAAAGAGAGAGGATGAGCTTTAAAAGCCAAAAATTTTAAATGCCAAAAAAAAAAAAAAAAAAAAATTAACATACAAATAGGAGCAGATGTTGCTTTCATAAAGGTTCACAGCACACACACAAAAAATTCTGTGCTAAACACTGCAGAGGGTTTAATCTCTCTGCTGCTGCTTTCACCTCTCTTTTTTAAAATTTGGAAATAATTTTAAATACATTTCAGGATTTCAGAATAGATGACCATCAGTTTGGTAGTCTGAGTCTGTCTTTTATTTTATTTTATTTTATTTTATTTTTCTTTCGATATATTTACTCCCAAAGAACCAGCCCAGTTCCCATCTAGGGCATGTTCTAGTCCAGGATCATGGAACAGGTTATTTCTAGGGACTGCAATGAGTTTCCAGATAAATTCCATGTACTATGGCAACATTCTTCACTAACAATATTTAAGTCCAAAGAACAAAGTGAGAAGTGTTTAAGAGAAGTACCAGCTGATCTTTGGTCCCCAAATTTTAGCCTAAACTGAAGTATTTTTCCTTTATATATAAACAAATAGGAGAATGCCTCACTTCTCTTCCCTTAATGGTGGATGATTGGGTTTTCCATCTCCTGCTGCCATGGCATCCCTATGAACCAAACTCACATCTCTGCAGGATTTCCTGTGGAAATCAGCAGATAAATAATTAAACGTGTTTGCATAGTGGAAGTTAATGAAAGCAAATCAGGAAGCGTTCCTGAGCGTGGAACTGGGGCAGGATTTTGTCTTTTAATCATTGTGAACAGAAAAGAAACAGAGGGAAAGGCACAAGAGAAAGAGCTGAAAGTTAATTAAAATGCACAACCTTCTGGTGTTTCCAAATTACAGATTGACCTGGGGCAAATTTCCTGTTCCATCCACCAGGATGTTCTGTAAACACAGACTTACAGAGCGTTTGTTCCTTTAAAATCATATGGGAAGGCTTTTTAAAAAAAAATTTATTTTATTTTTTTCTCTGTTTTTGCCCAGCTGAGTCACTTAAACTGGTAGGATTCTGCATTTTTTTATTTACCAAGCTCATTTGTAATCTTCTCTCACCAGTTCATTTACAAGTTGCTGAGTTTTTTTATTCCCTCCAGAAAATGAACCAGTTTTCAAACTTCTCACATAAAGGAAGGTGGCTTTGGAACTCATAAGAACACTGTTGCACATGGCAGGCTTCTCTGTAGTTCTAAGGTAGGTCATGTTTCCCAATTAAAAGGTATTAATTTCTTCATCACTTTACACACTCCAGATTTCTGAACTTTCACTGTGACATTTCCTAAAGATCACGTTACTCAAACCCTTCTACCATCAATCACTTCCAAAAATCAGCTGTTGGAAATCCCCAAAAAGGAATTTATATCTTCTCTGGGAGATGTATCTGGGAACTTGTGCTCATCAGGGCTCTGGGGTTTTTAGGACTCCTCTCCTGGCTTCTGTCTGAGCCATGTTCCTCCACTGCCAGACTGAAATTTCCTTGTTTGCAGTCCAATGAGGGTCTCCCATGATTCCAAATATCAAAAAAAACATCCAGGAACAGTAAATATAAATTTACAGAAGCTATTTTCTTTGGGTGGAAACAAAGTCCTTTCTTTCAAAAGGAAAAAGTATGGTTGTATGTAACTAGAAAAGTGACTTGGTTTGCTCCTGGCATGACTAGAGACAGTAACAAACAGCAAATTCATCTTAGAATCATGGAACAATCCAAGTTGGAAGGGACCCACAGTGATCACCTCATCTGACTCTTCAGGGAATGGCCCATATGGGCATCAAACCCTCCTTCCATACAGTCAGGAAAAGGTGAATTTTAAGGTCCCTTCAAATCGTTCTGTGATTCTGTGAAACAACCTCAGAGCTCTTTCTGATCACTGAAACCAACTCTTGAAACAGTCCTGAACTCTTTTTGTCAGCCAGTTCCAAACACACCATCACAGAATTCTAGGAGGGGCCTGGCTGGAAGGGCCCTCAGGGGCTCCTCCAGTGCCACCTCCCTGCTCCAGCAGGGCCATCCCAGAGCACAGGGCACAGCAGAGTGTCCCCAGG
Organism: Horornis vulcanius; assembly: GCA_013401035.1. Taxonomy (NCBI): domain Eukaryota; kingdom Metazoa; phylum Chordata; class Aves; order Passeriformes; family Scotocercidae; genus Horornis; species Horornis vulcanius. The sequence continues at coordinate 15,016 of VZUA01020937.1, read as the reverse complement.
GCTTGGGAACATCCCCAGGGAGGAGAGGCCACAGCCTCTCTGGGCTCTGCTCAGGGACACCCAGGGACACACAGGGACACCCAGGGACAGACAGGGACAGACAGGGACACACAGGGACACACAGGGACACACAGGGACAGACAGGGACACACAGGGACAGACAGGGACAGACAGGGACACACAGGGACAGACACAGGGACACCCAGGGACAACCAGGGACAGACAGGGACAGACAGGGACACCCAGGGACAGATGGGGACACACAGGGACAGGCAAGGACAGACAGGGACACTCAGGGACACCCGGGGCTGAGGGCCCCTCTCTCTGGGGCTCCTCTCCAGGCTGAGCAGCCCCGGCTCCCTCAGCCTTTCCTGGGCATGGAGCTGCTCCAGGCCCTTCCTCAGCTCCAGGAGCTCCTGTCCCTGCTGTCCCTCCACAACAACAGGAGTCACTTGGGAATCATCATGAGCCAGGCTTGTTTAACCCTTTAGACTGAATTTTTCACCATGACACCCAACCACAATCACTTTGTGTGCAGTGAATAACTGGAACAGAGCAGCCCAGAAACAGAGCTCTGTGCATCTTTAACGAGTTGGAAATCCGCCTGCTGATACACTGGAAGATGTGAAAATAAATGTAAATAAATAAAGCCCATGATCTGTGCAAAACCCATGCTTTGTGTCAAATTTAGAACTCTAAAATCTTACATGAACATGAAGGGAGGTAGGAGAATGCTTTCACCTCACCTCTTTTCCCATTTTTTCCTTTGCCACATGCTGGATGTGGAGCCTAAGCCCTGAACTACACAGATATTAAACACAGAAAGCCTGCAGGGATCTTTTCCTTTTCTCTGCCAATTACCTGCCTTCAACAGGGATAAATACTTCAACAGGGATAACATTTTTAGGGCTCTCCACTGAATAAACTGGGGAAACCAATCTGTATTTTGAGGAATATTTATTAGTCTTGTTTAATAGAGGTAAAGATTATTTCTGTTGTGTTTTGGCAGAGCTAAAGAGTAGAATAATAGTGATAATATCTGCAGATAGACTATGCCTGTAGTGCTTTGAACAACACTTCCTTATTTAGAGATTAAGGAAGTGATTGGATTCCACCCAGACTAATTAATGGTGATTTACAAAATCATTCAAAGGCTTTAGTCTGGCTTGAAAAAGTGCTGGCTCTAATTCCTTTTAAACTCTTTCAGAGTCAAACCAGGAAGCCAATAGAAGTTGAAAACCTGAGGAATGATGGCATTGGTAAAACCAAACCAAACCAAATTCTGAAACACTGTCCACTTGCTTTAATCTGTACTTTTTTAGGTGGAACATGATGAGTTGGTGTTTAATAGGAGAGCCAAGTTAGCAAGACTAGCTTCCACCACCTAGAAAACGAAATGAAATGAAATAAAATAAGGTATAAATAAACCACATTGTGTTTGAAATGCTAAAATACAAGAAGGGAAAAGAAGATATTAGGAAGGTATTATTTGTTCAGGTTTCTGGAATGCAGGGTTTGAAATCAGTGGATGCCCCCACAAAACTCTAAAATATCTGTGCCTGTTATATAATTGTATGGTGGCAGGATTACAAACATGTGCAGAGAAATATATTCAGAGAGACACAGAGGCTGAACTGTTTTAGTTTTATCTCTCTGGAAACATGCTTTGGATGAAATTCCTAATTTTCCTCATCTAAGTAAACCAGCAAGTTCAGAGCACTCAGTTCCTGTAGTTTATGTTTCATTGGGCCAGGTTTGGTATCACAGGCAGGAGTAGAACTCTGAGGATGTTGCACCTGTGAGCATGAGAAACCTAAAGAGTAGCAGATGGAAAATAATCCATGAAAAGTGGCTTTTTCAGGGAATAGGGTGATCCCAGGAGTGGCATTGGGCAGAAAAACAGCAGGACCTGCCTGACACGAGGCTCTTCCTGGGACTCCACATTCTGGAATTCCTGTAATTCGATATTCTAACCTGAATTCTGACTTAGAGAAGAAGAAAAAAAAAAAATCCAAAAAAACCCAAAACCCTCTGGCACAGATTTGGAAGGAAGGCAGGCAATATTTTGGGGAAATTAAAATTTTCCTGTAGTTGGTTCCCCTCTAATTGTGTTGTAATTGCTCTGGGCCAACTTTAAAAAAGAGGCTGTCCCAGAGGGAGGAGGCACTGGAGAGAGAGAGAGGGATAATGGAGAAAACGTATCAGAGCTGTGTAAATGAATGTTCCTGAAAATTAATAAAGGAAGTAGAGGAGGATGGATGTCAGGGCCTCAAAAATGCTGCAATGGAAAAATACCATAAAAAGGGAATTATTATCTTGGGAGTGACTAAAAACAATATAAGATTCTTTAAATATATAAAGGGAAAGAGATAAAGGGCTGAAAAGTGAAATAATTAGCCCACTAAGGGATTAGGGAGAAACTTAATATGAAGTGAACAGGATAAAGTGGGAAAATTAAATGAGTTTTGCACTTCTTAGTATTCACGAGGGAAATCTGAGCTGAAGGAGGATAAATAAAGGAACCCTGTTTTCCAAGAGCTGAACGGGGCAAGGTGAAGGATGTCACTTGGACAAGATAGAAATCACAAAAACCAGGTACAGCCCGAAGGAAAGGGGTTATCCCTTCAACAACTGAGAGGAAAAAAGAGGGGAGAAGGAAGAGGCTGTGGAGGTTCTTTGGAGAGAAGGAGTGTACAGGAGAAATAGAGACATCACAGAGGAGGGAATTATCCAGACCCACAATTCCAGCTGTGATGATGCACCGTGGAGAACTGCAAAGTGGAAAAGTTAAATGCACTTATTTTATCAGTATGTGATTGCCCTTGAGGAATGAATTACTTAAAGCCCTGTTTACCAAATATACTCCCCACAACAGCAAAATTATTGGAAAATTACATATATTTAAATACCTACTAAAGAAAGAACAGTAGAAGAAAATAAGAGAGAAGAAAATGAAAGGCAAGAAGTGCCATTTTTCTTAACGTAAATCTGAACATCAGAAGTTATAACAACACATTCAGACTTCTGCAGCAGTTTTGGTCCTAATTACATGCAATTATTACACTGCATGCAAAAGAAATAATCTCCAAATTATCCTCTTTTGTGTTGTCAGTGTTGCAGTATAAAGAAATTGTTGTGTATTATTGGAAAATACCAGAATTAAAAGAATAACAGTACATAATTCCTGGACAAAATTCCTTATAAACAGAATAAAATTAGTATTCTGTCAAAAGAAAGCTAATAATAATGGGGTAACACTTCTCCAGTCACCCCAGAGGTTGTACTGGTACCAGTCAAGAACCTCAACCACAGAGATACTTAATCTTCAGCAAATGATCTATAATAAAATGGTAAGACTTATTTACTCTTTCAATGCCACTGAGGTCAAATACCATTTAATTGCTAAATTCATAATTTTTACTGAGATGCATACACTTATCCAAGGTGTCACAATTAAATAATTTATCACACAGTTGCTGCAATTTCAGTGGTAAAATTGATTGTTGGTAAAATAAATTGTAACCTATAAACATGAGGAGCTGCCTGTGTAAATCCACACCATTCCAGTGCTTTAAGAGAATATTCACTATAAAAAAAAAATCAGTGTTTTTAAAAATCAAAAGTTCTTAATCCATTTATTCAGTACAGAGTGCTACGCTCAACTACTTTGGATTTGTAATTGGGAATAATTAAACTCTCCAAAACTGGTTTTGGGTTCTGGGAGATGCACAGAGAGACTTCTGGAGAGCAGGAGGGAAATTAATTCATAATCACAGAATCCCAGACTGGTGTGGGTTGGCAGGGACCTGCAGTTTCATCCAACCCACCCCTGCCATGGGCAGGGACACCTTCCACTATCCCAGGTTGCTCCAAGCTGTGTCCAAGCTGGCCTTGGGATCCAGGGGCAGCCACAGCCTCTCTGGGCACCCTGATAATGTGGCAGAAACCGTATAATTATCATTACTAATGAGCAATCTTAGCAGACATAGAACAAAAGACATATAGATATATAAATATGTGCACTCTGCTGGTTACAACAGAAATGAACCCTAGCACAACACCCAGAAAAGGTTCACCTTTCAGCACCTGAAATTAGATCCCAGTCTCCTTAGTCCATAAAAACTGAAATTCAACTATGAATTGGAAATTATGTTTTTTTAAAAATCATCCTTTTCCATCAGTTTGGTTGATACCTGCCTCCATTCCACTTGAGGAATCACCTGGGGCTAGGATCTGCTCCCTCAGGAAGCATCACCTCCAATTGTTCCTTTGCCATGTCTTATTTAGTGACAAGAAATTAATCTTCAGAAAAACCCCACCTGCAAACAAAGCTTTTTTTTCCCTTCTCTTCTTTCCTTTACTTCAGGATGGATTTGTCTGAAAGCAAGAGAAGGAAGCTTTGAGCACTTTCCCTTTGGGAATGGCTTTCAAGGAGAGGGTCAAGTTACAGAACCTCCTGCCCTGCCACCCACTGTCCTCCTGGAGCTGGGATCCAAACCCCCAAAAGTGCAGAACCTTCCTGTAGTCAGTCCTTTTTGGAGTACCTGTTATTTGTCTTACTGCTGAAGTATTTGGATAATTCAAGCATGCAAGTCTCTGTTTCAGCGAGCACAAATTAATGACCTTTGCTCCAAATATTTTATGAATACTTTCAGTCAATTAATTTTTATTATTTCCATACCTGTGGACATTACTGGGACTGGTTCTCAGGTAATTAATTTTAATGGCACCGTGCATAAATGGCAAATCCACCTTCCAAGAGGGGGAATTTGGCCCTTTTTTTTTTCAGATTTCACTGCAGGAACAGAAAGGATGCTCTTATGCCTCAGGAGCACAGGCTGCCAGGAGATTATTAGGAATAATATATCCTGTGGATTTCCTGGCTACACCTGAGGGGTTACCCATGTCTTTGGGGGAGTAGTCACAAATGGGAAGCAAAAAAGTTGTCTCTCCTGTATTTTTATTTCTTCTGCACACACACATGTGTACGTGTGCACACACACACATAGAATTACAAGAGAAGTTCACAGAAGAATAAATTCTACTTTTTCTTATCATGAAAACAGAAATTATTCCCTTTCTTAAAAAGATTAACTGAAAAAGTTTCTTATGAGTTGAAGGGAATAGATTGCTGATTAAAAAAAAAGGCTAAACAGGATATATTTAGCTGTCAGAAGGTGCTGCCAGCCTCCCTCAGAGGAGGGTGTGTGAAACCTGGGTGCTGCAGCACCAAAATTCTCTGAGGGAGCCTGAGATTAATGTTAACTTGGGGTTGGATGGAATTTATAAATAATCTTGTGAAATGTTGTGAATTAAGGCCTTCACACTTTTATTTTTCCTTTCTTACATCACATTTTCACCAATCTTAACTCTGTTACCATGTGCCAGGTACCTCTCAGGGCCTGAGCTTCTGTCCACGTGCTGTGTGTGACAAGTGCCATCCCTGTCAGACAGCTCTGCCTTTCAGAATTACTGCAGTCATGGAGAATCCCCCTTTTACAGAGAATTGAAATGCTTTATTTAATACCCTGACTTCTGTCCCTCCCCAAAGTGCTGGAGCAGATTCATCCAGCTCCTCTGAGCAGGAGGGAACAAACTTTTCTTGAAATGGGCCCTAGGTAGGTAGGAAATGTGGGGAACTTTTGTGGGGAAGAAGCACAGAATCGCTGAGGTTGGAAAAGACTTCTGAGGTCATAGAGTCTAACCTGCAGCTGAATCCCATGGTTTCCAGCTAAACCAGATCACCAAGTGCCAAATCCACTCATTTCTTGGACACCTCCAGGATGGAGACTTCACCCTGGAGCTCTGCCAGTGCCTGGCCACTCTTCCACTGAAGAAATTTTCCCAATATCCACCCTGAGGCTCCCCTGGCCCAGCCTGAGGCCGTTCCCTCTCCTCCTGTCCCTGTTCCCTTGAGCAGAGCCCGACCCCCCGGGCTGTCCCCTCCTGTCAGGGAGTTGTGCAGGGCCAGAAGGTTCCCCCTGAGCCTCCTTTTCTCCAGGCTGAGCCCCTTTCCCAGCTCCCTTTAGCTGCTCCTCATGGGAATTTTTCCATGCAAGGCACTCAGGAATCAGGGAGCCTTTGGAGAGTGCTGAGCACACCACAAGGTAGCACTTCAATCTCTGATTTTCCAGTGCCTCAGGAATGTGGAACGCCTGCATGGAGCCCCAAACCATTAAGCCTGCCTCAGGTACAGTATTTCTGCCTGAGTATTCCTCCCAACCCCTGTTAGTTAGAGGCTGCTTGTGCCCTGAAGGTTGAACCTTTATTTTTCCTTCCAAGACATTTTCTCTTCCAAGAGGGAATGAATCTTTGTTTGGTCTCTGCTATGACGACTCATGGATCACTGTAATTATCCAATTGATTTTTAAATCCTGCAAAGCTCTTGGCCTTGCTGATCTCTGGCAGTTTTGAAAGGAGCACTGAGTTATAATGAGCTGTGTCTTTACTTTTTTATATAACATTTCCCAAGAATTCCACAGCAAGTGCCGATTTCCTTCTCTGCTCTGTCCTTGAGAGCAAGGTTAAGTAGATAACCCGCTGGTTTTAAGCACTTTTAGGAGTTTCCTGGGGGAAATGAACACCTGCTGCTGCCAAATTTATCTCCTTGGCCATGTCCTGTGAAGCTGTTCCATGTTGTCATGTTTGAGCCGTCACACAGGATTTAAGAAGCTGTGCTGGTGCACCTGCATTAATCCAGGCTACTGATGGTCTTTCTTTCTCTTTTTCCACTTTTAATCTACAGAAATGCTGTGAATGCTCTGCCTCTGCACGGTCCTTCCTGCTTATCAGGTTTGAGATATTCACTGTAGAGTATTTTCTAATCTTTTAGAAAATACACCGGCATTGTTTCCCCACATGAATTTTAAATTCTGCCAAGAGAATGTCCACCTGTTCCATTAAATGCCACAAACTTTATTATAACTAAACTGTAAAACACTCTATGTGCCTCCATGAAACTTTCTTGCTTCCAATGAGGGTGCATTTTGTTCTTTTATATAGAAATAACATCAAGAAGATCCATACTGCCAGCAAAGATTAGGCTGTAAAAAAGAACAATTCATTTCTCATTTTGAAAGAACTCTGACACTTCCTTTTCTCTTGAGATCAATTTTTAGTGCTGGGATTTCAACAACATCTAAACTATTTTCTGTATTTGTTTACTGATATGTTTCAGGTCTGCAGAAATGCACAGAAATTAAAGTATGAGAATAATCAATAATGACTAATTAGGGTCAGATGCAGTCACTTCAGTGATCTGCACAGGACCATGGCAGTGTTCACCGACTGCCTTTCTTCTATATTAATTCTAATTTTATAATTATGACTAGAAACCTCCATTATATTAGTTTGTAATGATTACTGGAAGTTCTTCTATGGTCAAACACATGGCAAAATCAGGGATCAGCCCCATTACCTGCATTTATCCTAAAAAAATTAATATTTTGTACAGCAATCCCTTGCAATTTCCTGTATCTTTTTTACATAGTCATCATTTTAATAATTGAAACTTTGGGGTTCATGCAGCTGCCTGAGTTAATTTAATTTATGCATGCAAATATGCAAAGGAAGAGTTCCTGAAGGCCAACATTTGTCTGATGAGGCTTATCTTCCTTTCTTCCCTCTGCAGTAATGGAGAGAGGATTAATCAGGCTCATCACTCTCTTGATTGCTGGAACTTAGTTTCCTTTCTGGGTTAATCTCTGCCCTGACCAAGGCCAAAGTCTTGGAAGAGAAGGTTATTTGAAGTTACTCAATATCCCATGTCATGTATGAATTAAAGTCTTTTTTTCCACCATGTTCCCACATTTAGTCCCAGGCCACTAAGAGGGATATTTAACTTCTGGGAACATGTGTGCTCATCTACAAGCATGCAGTTTGAAATTCCTGTTCCAAATCATGTGGCAGCACTGAATTAAAGGAAGGGAGGGATGGAGGAGGATAAAACAGCTGCATTCTGGAACTCCAGATTCCAATGAAAATAAAACAGCAGTTGGCAACAAATACTCTTGTTCCATGTTAAAACACGTTAGTTTGGCTTCTCTTCCCTCTGAAAAAAATCCTTCAGACTTCTCTTTGTAGGAATCATAAGATTCCAGAATGGTTTGGGTTGGAAGGGACATTAAAGCCCATCAGGATGGGATGTCAGGAAGGAATTCCTTGCCCTGAGGGTGGCACAGGGTGCCCAGAGGAGCTGTGCAGATCTGCCTTTAATGTCATTGCCCAAATAGAGTCTGGCTTCACTCCAGCCAAGCTGGCACTGTTAGTCACCCTGTTATAGAAAAATATTTCTGACAGTCTCCACTAAACCTTTTGTGTCCTGACTCCATGGAGCCCGAGGAAAGCAAAAGGTCAGACCTGTTGTCTTGGAGTTCTTTTCCTATCTAAATGATTCCATGATTGTAAAAGAATGATTATTTAAAATTATTGATATTTATTTGGACTTTCCTACCCCATTCATTCATCTGTAGGGCAGCAAAGCCTGTATGTTTCCAACTCTGCTGCTTTCTAACAATGCAGGAAACATAAAAAAAAGCTTTGCTTCAGGTCATCCGTCCTCTGCTAGAGAGTCATGATTACAGGTTTTAATCTAAAATATTGCACCAATAGGCCACCTTTTAAAAGCCATGTCAGGCACCCAGAACAGCCCTTCTGTGCCCCTGGTTTAGCACTCTGCCTCGGGAACATGGAGCCCATCATCTTCTCCCTGGCTCTCCAGGGATGGAGGTCACCCACCCCTGGATTTTGTGAATGAGGCTGTGATCCCTGGCCATGGGAACACTCATCCCCAGAGATGGGAGGGGACAGGGCCCAGCTGCTCTTGGAGAAATCCCTCAATTTCCTTGATTGACTATCTTTGCCATGAGTATTTTAAATTGTCCTTAATTTAGTTTTTCCCTTTATTGATTATCTGACTTCCCAATTAATGCATCCATTGAGAAGCTCCTATGTTTAGTTTTCAATCTCTTTTCACACGAGACCACAGAACACATATTTCAATTATAATAGACTAGCTAGGTAATTAAGGAATAATAAATGAATAAAAATCCCATCATAGCAGTCTATTTAAAATGTCTAATTAAAACTACAGCACACATATAGAATCAGGGAACCATTAAGGTTGGAAAAGGCCTCTAAGATCATTGAGTCCCACCATTAACCCAGCACTAAACCATGTTCACAAGTGCCACATCCACATTTTTTGAACACTTCTAGGGATGGTGACTACACCACTTCCCCAGGCAGCCCTTCCCCACGTCTGATCAGCCTTTCCCAGACGAGCAATCAGAAATACACACATCAAGAATTTGCCAGTGCTACATTTTCAGTTCCTTCAGGAAATTCGGGGTGAAAAGGGAGTGCTGAGATATTGTTAACCAGTGCAAACCCCCCAGCTGGCTGAGAAAATTCACAGTTAGTGGTGCCCATTTCTCCAGAGTTCTAAGACTCGGAAAAGGCAACCCCTGAATCGTGGCACAGTTTTTATTTGCCCTGGGAGCCAGAGAGACATCTCTGTGTCAGCAAAACACAAGGCCGTGGAGACTACCAAACAGCCAAGATTTCCAATTATTTCAATGTTCAGAAGGCACATTTTTCCAAAAGGACCCACAAAGGGAAAATTATTTCTGCAATAAATGTTTATTAGGTGAAGGGCGTAAAATAAATCCCGTCTTAGCAGCATAGGCTGAAAGTCTCAAAGAAGAAGATAAAAAACCCCATCCTCTTCCCCTTTCCTAAGCCCTTCCTGAGTTGCATCCCTGCAATTAGAATGATAGTGATAATGAGAATGCTTAAACGGAAAGATCTTAATCAGAATTATTTAATACACAGCACAGGCAGCTATAGCTAATGTGGTGCACTATTTATTGAAGCAATGAAATTAAAGCTGGAAAAACAGTCATTAAGTAGAGATGGATGTCACTCACCCATCCCAGTGGATGAATCTCTTTCCTCACCCTCAAGGAGTGACCTTGGGGTGTCCCCACTCCAGGGAGGAATCTCCACACACTCCCAGGAGGGGGGTGTTGGAAGATCCTCCTGTTAAAAGGTGGGGCTGCGCTTTTATGGCACAAAGAGACTGATGTCAGATGTCCCCAGGCTGGGTGAGATCAGCTGTCAGCACTGTCACCTCTCGGTTCCTCTCTCAGGATCTTGTTTCTCCTCAAAATGTTTAATTTTGGGATGGATGAGTCAGGCTGATCTCAGCATCCTTCAACCCCAAAGTGATCCCCATCTTCATCCCGCCGATCCCTTGGCAGACACAGAATTGTCTGAGCCGTGTTTCCCCCATTTAGGCAGAGGAAATCCTGTAAAATAAGCTCAGTGTTTTAAGGAGAGAATCCTCCTGGAAGTGCAGTCACAGGCAGTCATTCACCAACTCCTTCCTGTCATCGTAAAGATCTCTAAAGGCTGGAGCAAATGTTGATTTGCAGACTAAAAAATCGCCCATCTAAGGGCCTTTGTCTTTCCATTTCAAAAAATAAGGGAGTTGGTGGATGTTCTTACACTGATTTTTTAACTTCAGAGTCACTCCTGATTTTTTTGTTTGTTTCTTTTCCTGGGAATTTTTGCACATGCAGCAATTTTTCAAATGGAAGGTGGAGGGGGAACCTCGATCAGATCCTTCTTCGAAAGACTTTTCACAGCAATTCATCTGTCATGCGTGGAAGACAGGTGAGAGAGGAAATTGCTTACATTTTATGAAAGGTTTCTTATTTTAAAGGAGAAAAAGGCAGTTATGAGTCACCTCCAGTGCAGACAATTATCTTTCATGGAGACTGGGCAGCAGTTTTTCAACCTTTCCCAACATGTTTGTCCCTAAAGCGTTCCCAGAGACTCCAGCTGGGTCAAATTAAGCACACTGAGCGTCACAAAAATTTGAAGCTCACACGTCAATAACCTTTTGTGTCCTTTGACTCCAAACTTTTTCCATTGGTAGGCTATAACCTGAAGCTTGCCTGGCTACATAGCAACTGTATTATCTGGCTGAATTTCCTGGCCACACCGGAATGAGGAGATTTGCACCTGAGTGGGGACATCTCCACCAACTGCACAGGTAATTCCATCCACAGTCTCAGCTGAAGAGACAAAATGACCGTGCCAAGTAAAATTTTCCATGTCTGGAGAGGACCACAGTGGTGCTGCAGGCAGGAGTTATCCATATCCCCAATATCTGGTCCATACCTTCTCTGTTCCATAGCTGGAAATTCGTTTTTCATTTCCTTTCATACACCTCCCACACAGTATCAGAAAAATGCACTTGGATGGTGCCTCCCCATTTAATGCTTTGATGTTTGTTTAGCAGCTTGAAAGAGTAAGGAAAAACAGAAAAACAAAAGGCCCTATAAATCTTTAGAAATCCCTAAGTTTTGGGCTTTTTTCTTTTGCTACAAAGAAGAACATTTATAATGTAGCAGTTAAAAAAAATGCCTTTAAAGCTTTATGCTTTTGCCTAAGTTGAATAAAACAAAGCCGCTGAATATCTTTAAAAGGCTGTAAAGAAGGAAGCAGTCTTGTGTCATCCCATGATAAACTATTTATTTAAATGCTTAAAAGGAAATAGCCTGAAACTCATGGAAGCACTTCAGTGTGAGACAAAGGGAGCTGAATGTTCAGAATTAGTCTCACATTGTGAGCAAATTCCCCAGGAGCTCACGTTGGTCCACACATTCTGTGAAACCAAGGGTCTTCTGTAGGGACAGGTGTGGGGTTTTTTTTGCTTTAGTTGAATGGTTCGTTATGGGTTGGTAAAAACGGTTTGCCCTTAAGCCGTCTATGCAGGGAAATACAACCCCAAAATGGATAATTGGAAGAAAATGCAGATGTTTTATTCAGTTGCAAATGCTGGCCCTGCTGCCCGGAGGAGCCACTGACAGGATTTCATTCTTTTGCAACTACAAAGCAGTGGTGGAGTGTGCAGGCACTGACAGAGGTCGGGAAATAAAGGAGAGGCTGCGCACAAAATGTATTCCAGTGTCAATTCCAACATTTTGCCTCCTCAAGCTGGAATTTGCATGACAATGGAGAGCAAGAAACCTTTCAGCAGCAGAGAAATAAGTGCTCCCTCCAAAACCCCTACCTGCCCACAGACAGACTTTGCTGTGCTTGATGAGACACATTTCTCCAGTCTGATCCCACTTTATGGCTCATTACGGCTCTCTGTAACCCGCTCAGATCTTCTTTCCGGGCTGGAAAACAAAGCAGGGCATCTTTAATATCACAGGATGGGTTGAGCTGGAAGGGATCTTAGAGGTCACCTCGTCCCACCCCCTGCCATGGGCAGGGACACCTTCCACTGTCCCATGTTGCTCCAAGCCCCGTCCAACCTGGCCTTGAAAAATTCCAGGGATGATCTTGGAGGCCTTTTCCAGTCTCAAGGATTCTGTGATTCTGATTTGTTCAAAACTAACTTTTTAGCCAGCAGATTCCCTGGCAGATCGAATCCCACCTGTGCAACTGGCACAAAGCCTCTTGAGAGCACAAACCTGACACAAACTCTGCTGGAGACGCGGCTCATTTAACACAAAGGCACTTGGATCCCAATCCATATTTGTACGCGGGGTGACTTGGAAGCACAACAGATTCCGTATTAATCACGGAACTCCAGCTTGTCTTCCTGCATTAAAAAAACCCCACCAAAACACCCAGGCAAAGGGATTAAATAAAATCCTCTCATGTCCTACAAGGCAAATTACATGCTGCCTCTACCTGGTGCTGGCTGGCAGCTCCTTGGGCACCTCGGGATCACATTCCCAAACAACAGCAGCTGGGCTGGGCTCCTTGGGATCACATTCCCAAACAACAGCAGCCCAACAGTGCAGGGCTGCCCAGTGCTGGGTTGCCCCAGTTGCAGGATGTGATTGATGCCCACTCAACTTGGTGGAAGCAACTTATTCACTAATTAGTTCCTCCTTTCGGCACATTTAGCCCAGACTGGTGGGATTGGCTTCTTGGGAATAAGTTTCAATGGATTGTCTGCAATTATTCATCACTCGGCATGGATGGAAGGAGCTTTCCTTTCTGGCAGTGCTCTCCCACCTAAGGCTGAATGCTGACTCTTCTTTAGTTTCTCTTTGCTGAGACACTCACAATTAATATATTGTTATTAATGGTTTCAATGCATTATTTATTAAATCAGAGATAAACCCAAGGCTCCACAAGGATGGCAGGGGAACTTATTTTGCCAAGGGTTGGATGGAATCCTGGAATGGTTTGGGTTGGAAGGGACCTTAAAATTAGTTTCATTTCATCCCATGCCATGGGCAGGGACACCTTCCACTATCCCAGGTTGCTCCTAGCCCTGTCCAGCCTGGCCTTGGACACTTCCAGGGATGGGGTAGTCACAATCTTCCCAGGCAAAGCAAGAATAAACACAGCCAGTGCCCACCAGAAAGCAGAGATGGAAGAGTCATTTGTCTCTGCCACATCCCAGTCTCCAGACTGGAAGGATCAGATCAGACTGACACAGTCATCTGTCATGTGAATGCACTGGTGCTGAAAAAAATAACCTCAGCTGATGATAATGAGACAGAAAATCAGGAGGATTAGCACACGTGGGCTGCTCCAGGAGTGCAAGGTGAGCAGAGTTGGGTCAAAGCCAAAAAATTACAGGAGTATTTTTGATAAAAGACCAGTAGTGGCACAAAGTTGGAATGAGACAACAGCACAGATGAGCAGACAGAAGTTTCCTGCACACCCTGGTGGGACAGGTACAGGGGATCCCCTTGTGCAGGGTACATGGAAAGAGGAGCACAGACAGACAAAACTGTCCATTATGAACAATAAACCAAAACTAGAATTTTTCAATTCTGTCTTTTCAACTAGTTCTTCATTATTAAATTCTATCTAATTCTATTTAATTACCTTTTAATTGTCAGAAGGTATGCCTTGGCTGGCAATCAGAATTAAACATGGGTTTGGCACTTTTAGAGTACAAGGTTATATATGAGGTATCAATAAACCCCTTAAAGAAAGCTAAGCAATAATAATTATGTCTTTCTTAAAAGAGAACAACTAAACACATTTTTTCCTGTTTTGCTGGGTTTATTATCCGAGTATTTTGACTCCTTTTTTCAAAACAGCATGAATACAAAATTAACATCTGCTTTCAGAGCTGCCTTAGGTTTATTGGAAATGCTCATTTATTAAAATCTGGTGACAAGTGGTGATGACTAAATTAATAGGCAACTTGGCAAGTGGAATATTTGATAAACTGCTTGGAGAAGTGTGAAATACCTTTCTCCAGCTGTGGAGAAAACTTGAAAACCTGAATACACATCTGAATTAAAAAATCTGATTAAATAGAAGAATATCTAAAGCTTCTGGGAGTAGTGATTGAACACAGGAATTTTCTGAGGTAACAATGGCCTCATATATGCTGTCATTAGTAAAAAATTGTATCTAAAATAAAAATACTGGTCCAATAATAACAACCTCTTAAAAATTTTGTGAAGCATGAGTGATTTTAACAATAAAGAAGTAACTGTTTAGCTTAAAAAATTTAGAAGAAAATACTTGTAAAGCATAACAGTCTCCTACTTTTCCTGTCAAACATAATAACCCTATGAGATACTAATTATTCTAAAATAGTTGTAAATAAAACCATTTTAATCTTATTTAGTAGAACTAGTTTGTCTCTGCATAGGTCAGTTTATTTCTCCAGGTAAGGTGTCCTGACGTTTTTAAGTGGGAGATCGTTCCTCCACCTTCAAGATAATGAAAGGTTAAAAGTCAAAACTAAAACCAGATATGATTGAAGCATAAAAATCTGTGTTAAATGTTCACGTGGGGAAGTTAGCTTGTTTGGTATTAGGATGTGATGTTACTGAAGGACAAGATTTGATGCTGTTAGGAAAAAATTCTTCAGGGAAAGGTTGATCAGGCAGTGACACAGGCAGTGTCCTGTCCTGTCCTGGGAGTGTCCAAAAAATGACTGGATGTGGAACTCCATGATTTGGTTTAGTGGCATGGTGGGGTTCAGTGGAAGGTTGGGCTTGATGGTCTTGGAGGTCTTTTC
>VZUA01020928.1:8006-19731 GCA_013401035.1 Horornis vulcanius | reverse complement strand
TCTGTCCTAAAGTGAAAAGAGAATAAATAATAGAGTAAATAGAAGTGTTTTGTTAAGTAATTCAGCTCCTAATAATTGAACACAATGTTTTGTGGTTTGGTGTAAGAGTTTGCATGCAACTGCTGCAAGTTTTTCTGCTGTAAAGATGAACTGTTCAGGTTACAATGATACCCACTCAAATTTCATGTTCTTTTTTTCACTTGCAAATATGCTTGAAACAGTGGCAATTTCTTTACATGCACTGACATTAGTTAAAAAGCACGTGAATCCCTGCTGGTTACAGACAGTGGAGACTGTGCTGCTGGAAGGAGAAGGCAAGAGGCTGCTTTAGAAATATGATTTTATAACAACTGTATTTTAAAACAGTTATAGAGGAAAAATTTCCTACTGAAAAGCACCAAGTCCTTGGCACTGAAATGTGTCTTGGAAGTAGAAATTTTGTATACATATTTATACCTTACTGAGAGTAGGCTGCATAAACCTGTTTTAATTTGGCAGGTTAATGTTGTGGTCACACTTAGTTTCTAAAAGATCAGTCTTGTCCTTACAGTATAAATTTCAGGTCATAAAAAAAGTAAACACATTTACTAATGATCTACAAAAAAAGAAGTCAAGGCTTTGATTTGTATGTATAAGGAAACTTGTAGGTAGAATTTTTTGTTTATGCACATATGCACATAGACACACAAACATATGTTTAACATTTTATTTGTTTTGAGCTGAGTGCCATTTTTATGTCATTCCTTTATTGTCTTGGATGATATTGCACAAGTATGTGTATGGTAAGACTGTCAAAATGCTTTCTTACTGTTCTTAAGAGTGCTGGAATCCAACTTAATATTTAACTTTTCTTGAAGAGCTACACTTCTATCTATCAATTTGTTCTATCACAAATTGTCAAAATGAAAAGAAGGAGACTGCAAGGAAATCAAGAAGTTTGGCTTCTATCATAATATTTAAATCAACTTTAAAACTACTACCTGAAATATCATTTGAAGATCATCAAATAAAAAGAGGGCCAGGTATCCAGAGCAATATTTAAAATGTATTTTTAGTTAACATTCCTGTAAAAAAATCTTTCATTCCGAAGGTTGTAAACCTTTTACAGTTCTTTCTCTCCATATTATATTCTGTGTGCATATTTAGACCATAGTAGCTTTATAGTTGAAAAGTAGTTAATTTCTTGTAAGCAAAAAGGTTCAAGATTTTAGTTATCCTCTGGAAAAAATATCAGTTTACTATTCATAACTGAACCTCTGCTACTATCTAAAGCATGCTGAAACAGGCCCCTGTGGTAAAATTAGTCCTTGAGTGTAATACACATTTGAGAAATGTTAAAGGAGGTATGGGGGACACAGGGGGAGAAATAATTTAAAAATACATAGGTTATTGGAGAGGAGGAACACTCCTTGCCTTTGTCACTCTACTTTCTTGCAATCTTCATGTTGTTTAAAGCTTAGTGTACCTGAATATATCTGAGCATCATCTGTAGTTACAATATCAGTGGTGGTCAGTCACAGTGAAAGTGTTCATTCTCCCATATGGTTCCTCAATTTATGGAGGAAAAAAAAAATCAAAATGAAAATGAGAGTAGCAAACAGAGAGCTTAAAAAAAAATTCAGAAATTAAAGTATGCTCCTAACTCCAGACGTTTGTCCGCCAATATTTTTTCTTCTTTTGCTGCTTTCTGTGTGGGTGTTATTTTTTCTATTCTTTTCAAGTCCATATTTTTATCTGTCAGATTCTCTGTTCCCTCTGCTGCATTTGGCTGTGCTGTTTTATATATACCCTTGTTGTGTACCTGATTTTATTTTAGATTCTGTTGTGTTTGTGTATTTTCCATCTCTGTTCTTACTCAGTTCTCTAGAGTCACACATTTCCTTGTTATCTTTTTCCATCAGGAATAGTTGTCCACTCAGTCACTGCCATAAGTACTGCACAAATTTCGTATTTTTCTTTAACCATTTCCTTATCAACTTTCTGCACACTCACAGTTGAGGCTGGCAGAAATGTTCACGGTGTCCTAATTTGATCTCTTCTCACTTTGCCTGATACTTTCTGCTTTACCTCTTCACTTCATGTGCTACTATTGATTTGGGATGTTAGTTGAAGCAGGTTTCCCTTCTTCTGCTGCCTCCCACCACAGTGGCCTGCAAGCAAAGGCTCACTGATTTCTGCAGTGAAACAAGCAGTGAGGAACAGGAATTGAGCAGGGAAACAAGAAGCGAACCGTACACCAACATTTCACACATCAGGAAAACTGAGGCCCAGGACAGGAGCATTCTGTAAGTCCTGGATGCAAGTGAGAGGAAGGAAATTAAAATATTTCCAACTGGCATTAAAATGTGGCAGTTTATTTTAACACTGAAATCTGTGTATTTTCTTCTTGCTTATTTAGGATCTTAACCAGTTGTGAATGTGTATTTGTTCACATTAAATGCAGATGTAAAATATGCTGAAGTATCTGTAAAGATAATAAAAAGTAATAATAAACTGTTAAAATTACAGTGTAGTTTCCTTTTTTTTTTTTTGCTTTCCCTAGTGATGGTGTTATTTTCTCCATATACATCACCATTCTTTCTCCATCCTTTTTTCCTTTGAGTTGCCATAGTGTTTCCACAATGAGCTTTTTTTCTAAGATGCAGTGTTTCTTTTAAACTTTTCTTGCCTGTTCAACTGGCTGTAGCATTTACAAAGGAGCTTTCAGATCTAATCAGCCGTATTTTTAAAAGGTTCAATCCCTTAGGCAGAGGTTAGGGATGCATTAGTGGCTTTGGTGTGTTTATGAGTCCATTGCCTCAGTATCCTTATGTGTTCAGGGCTGCATCTAAGGGAGCTGTTTTCTCTGGCCATCCTGATTAGTGCTGCCCCAGCAATGGCAGAGCCAGGACTGGCCAGGCAGGTGCTCCTTCAGCCTTGCCACCCTCCACAGGTGTCCAACTCTGTCCACTGACCCAGACCTGTGCAGGAGTCACACAGCAATGAAGCGTGCTTCCTCATTTCCACATTTTAATTCCTTCCCCTTCAAGTTTTTAATGCTGTGGTGGCATCTGTGGCTCAGCAAATGGCTGTTTCTTTTCTTATGCAGACTATTTCTTCTTAAATGTAGTCACACAACCATCTTTACACTCTCATCTTGTGTTGTAACTATGTGGTTGAACAGCAGAACTCACCAGGACATGGGACCTATTTCCAAAAACCTCTTTGAACCCCTTTTGTTCACATGTATCTGCCTTAGAGCACCTGAGCCAGGGCGTGTCTGTTCATGGGTGAAGCAGCCGAGACCTGATGTCATGATGGCCCAAAGCAAGCTGTGGTCATGGGCTGGGTTTGGAAGGAGCATGCTGCTGGATAGGTAGTCAGAAAAATTGTAGTGTTTGTGTTTGTCTGGAGGGTGGACGGGCTCTGACATGGGGGGATCACCCTAGGGTCACTTTGTGAGAGCCATGATGGGCAAGAGAGAGAATGCTGCAGCATCACCCTTAGTATAAAGGCTGTCTCTCATCGTGGAGACAAGCAGAGAATGTTTCTTGTGTGTGAATTTGAAATGTAGTCACTTCTGAGGTGCAGTGTGGACACTCAGGAGTTCCTTGGCCTTCAGAAACCTCCATGAAGCATCTGACCGCCTGTATGTGCCTTGGCTTCTCATGTTATAACAAGAGCCCTCCCTGATCATGTTTTTGGTTTTTTGGTTTGTTTTTGTTTGGTTTTTTTTTTTTTTGGTTGGTTGGTTGGTTGGTTTTTTGTTTTGNNNNTTTTTTGTTTTGTTTTGCTTTTTTTTGGTTTTGTTTTGTTTTGTTTTGTGAGAACGAACACATTGGTATCCTGGGATCTTCAGGTTTGTGGTGGAGGGGAAGTGCTCTGAAGGGTCACAAGCATAGGTAAGGATTTTAAGCTTATATTCAATGCTTCAGGACTGCACTGTCCTTCCTGGTGACAGTCACTCACTAGGATGGAGCAAAACCATCAGCTGCTTTCTCTTCCTGCAACACAAATTTAATTCCTTTGGTCCATGTTTTGGTGGAAGTTAATCTATACAGATGCAGTAGTCTGGGTGGGATGTGATCAGAACTCTGCCGCTTTAGGAAGGTCACACATCATCTGTTCCAAATGAGCACCTGGCCGTGCTGAACGAGGACTGGCACAATTTATAAATTGATGGTTGTCATGATCAACTGCTTTCAGAAGGCTGAAAGATTACATATA
This sequence comes from Horornis vulcanius, assembly GCA_013401035.1. Taxonomy (NCBI): domain Eukaryota; kingdom Metazoa; phylum Chordata; class Aves; order Passeriformes; family Scotocercidae; genus Horornis; species Horornis vulcanius. The sequence continues at coordinate 15,525 of VZUA01020928.1, read as the reverse complement.
AGGCAATTAAAAAAACCCTTTTCAATAAATCTATTCTCTTTGTGGAAAATAAATACCCTTTTCTCTTAATTTATTAAAAGGTAGGTAAAACCAAAACTCATTCAGAAAACATTGTTAGATTTTTTGTATATGTCAATCTTAATTTAAATTATTTCTGGTTAGTGATATTGGAATGTTCCTGGCACCCCAGGAATAGAATTTTTTTGCTTTGCCTCTGAATGTTTTTTGCAGCTACTGCTGAGAAGGTTACAGACATTCCTTATGCCTTGTGNGAATGTTTATTAGGAATGTCTTTTAACTAGAGTTTTGCAAACTGTACAGGATCAGATTGTAAACTTCATAAAAAAATTCTGAAAAGAGAAGCAAAATAAAAGGCAGCTTGACAGACAAGTGCCAGCTTTTTCATGAGACAAACTGCTGAAACTTTGCCTGTAATTTCTCTTGGCAAATGGTCTCCAATACTAATATCAATGTGTCATGTAAGCTGTAAATGAAAAACATATTCCTAAATTTACTCTAAATTGTAAACATTTGGCTCTGTGGAATTCAAATGGATTAATTTCCCCAAGTGTTTTAAAAAGTGCAGCTGCACTCTTTGTAACTACTGTAGTTTTTGGTGAGTCGTTCTCCTGTGCTGCCCCTGTGCGTCTCGCGCTTCTCCTGGTCACCCTCAGGAGGGGAGTGAGAGAACCCATCTGCCTTTCCTCCTCTAAAGGTGCTCTGTGCTTTCTGGGCTCTGTCACTTTGGTAGTGATGCCTGGTTACTGTTTGGATAACTGTGTGTGGTAAGTGATGGTCAGATCAAACCTGAGGAGGAACAGCTCTTCCTCTGAGCCCTTTTGGGCCTCCCTGGGGTCCAACTCATTCCCTTCTTAGTTACTTTAGTGAATGGCTTGGCTGCACACAGTCCCAGTTTTTCTCACAAGTGGCTGCATTTTGCTGGCATCAAAGGAATTCAAGCTCTGTTCACTTTCCTTGTTCATGCTGTGTTCAGGCTGGGGAGCCCCACTTGGGTATGATCACATTTTAGTAATTGGTTCTTACTTAAAATAATGGCCTTTTCACCATATGAGAGTGCTCTGAAACTTTAATTGTGTTATTTATTATCAGTTTATGTGTAGCACAATAAAGACTGGGTTCAGGTGTCCTGAGTGAGGTACTAAATCGTGTTCTGCACTATCTTTGAATTATTTGTTAAGTAATGTTTATCATGTGCTCTGTGATCAGGACCCCAACAGGACTGTTCTTTCTCAGCCCTCCTTTGAAGTCATTCCCCATCCCAGTCTGTGATGGAAAAGCTCCTATGGTCATAAGTGCAAACTTATGCAGACTTGAGAAACACTCAGTATCTTGCTGATACTGTTGCTTAATTTCAAATGTTGATTTTGTTCTCTGGGAGGGAATTATTCCTTTTGTTGCTAACACATATTTCGTAGAAACTGGTCTTGGATGACTTACAGGTTTTTTTATGCTTAATGAAAAATGTTGGTTCTGCTGAGATTTCTGACAACTGATTCTCTTTAGGCTGAAAGATAAAGAAGGGAAAGGCAAATTCAGGGTTTTACTAGTGTCACTGAACATCCTGAGACTGGGGAAGTTGCCTGGTATTATGCAGTTAGACCTGTTTGTAGCATTACCACTCAGGGTTCTTGCCTTTGTGTTTGTTTGTTTGTATGTTTTTTTGCTTTTGTTTCATTTTTGTGTTTAAGAAGTATTGGACTTAAGAATTTGTCAAAATATAAGTTGTTTTGATTGCTAATTAGCCTAAGATAAACATTTGAACCATAGTTTCAGTCTGATAAAGCCCTGTACCATTGGGTTTTCCTCCCACCTCAGTATGTATAGCGTATCAGTTCTTTATGTTATATTCAAAAGTTTGACCTCCTGGATATCTGATAAAATAGCACCTTTTAGGACCTTTAATAATTTCTTAGTCTTTTTGATGACCTCCTCAGTGTATCAGTAGCCTTGCTGAATTGTACATTCACTATTGCTTTTTGTCAGTGTCATGTACAAAGGTAGCACAGCTTTTGCATTTCTTACTGAAATCTTTCTTTACATTGTTCCCAGAATTAGCCCAGGACCTAATTTTTTTTAAAACTTCCTTTTTCTTACCTTAGAGTTGACTATTCATTCAATATGAACAATGTTCTTTAATCTTATTATATAATCACTATTACTTTTGAATTTGTAATCCCATGCAAAAAGAAAATACCCGGCTAATTTGGGCAAGAAGAATTTCAATAAACTTACGTCAAATATCTGTAAGTTTATTACCTCCCTTCAATTTGTTCTATACACTGTTCTATTATGCCTAAAACATCTCTTGAAAGGGTAAATTGTTTTTGATAATTCAATTTCATTTTTTATATTATAATTTAGTTTTAGGTTAACAAATTTCTCTTACCCTTTATTTCTCTACTATTGTCAATAGATCTGTTGATTTAGTACCAGCTACTGGTAAACACCATTGAAATCAGCACAGGTTTGCTGCTGACTTCAGTTGGATATGAAAAGTTTAACTGGTGTCTGTGAAATTCCAATGAGTGCTTTATTGGCATCTAGGTTAAAATGAGAACAAAAGGTAATTTACCTGTTATTTCCGAGTGTGTCACTATTCATCCCCTCATAAGATACTTCTCTGACCCATTAAATGTTTTTCTGAGAAGGACATTCTTTTGTTTTTCCCTCAATGGATGTGATAAAGAGTATTTTACTGTGTTTTGGCAATTGCATTTACTGGAAGCAACTTTTGTTGGTTTAGGGTAGAGTGATTAAAATACATGGAATTATCAGCACTAAGTAAATTGCCTTTCCACAGTCTGTATTTTTCTGACACAAAATAATTACAGGGAATATATTAGTGTATATTTGTGAGTGCGTGTTTGTGTAGGAAAAAAAGAAAGATTAATTATGCTGAAGAGATATTATCATTCTATTAGCATAATGTTTTTCTTTCTTGATGATATACCTTAGATTACCAGGTCATTTAGGAGAAATATATTTTACACACACATATTCAGAGATACTCATACATATAGACAATCATATATCAGTGCTATATTTAGTGTGTTTTAAGAAAAATGGCTCAAACTAGGGAAAGAATCAAATAATGTTTCAGCACCTGTGAATTTATCTTCTAAGTGTTAAGTTTCTCCAAGTGACTGAAACTAACAATCCAATAACTGTTAGCCATTGTTAGAGATTTTACAAGAAAAATTGTATTTTTTATTTAGCTTGTAAAAGGGGCTATGATAGTCAAAGTGTAATTTCTGGATTTACTGCTCCTCTGAAATGGAATTATGTCTTTATATGCTAATATCAGTTTAAGCACCAGAGTTTTTTTTTGAATGTTTGATTTGTATTTAGATTACTGCCACATCCGTAAACAAATACAAAACAAACCCTTGACCTTTCCAACTATTTCATTATTTGGTTATGGTTTAACAGCTGGAATAGGACTCGTGTTTACAAAAGCAAGTGTTAGCCCTTCAAGTTGGTCTAATAGGAGCAATTATTTTTTCTTACTTGCTTTCTGCCTCTTAGACTCTCAGACCACCATGGCTTCAACACTATTACAGTCCTGTGAATTGGTACTTATAAAGAGTAGGCAGAGTGAAACACAGGGAGAGGGTAGTAAAGAGGAAAATGCATGAAGTGGAATGTGAATAGCAGGTATTTTCTCTACTATGATTTATAGGGCATATCTTCCCTGAGTCAGCATCCTTCCTGCTGATACAGTTTTCTTCATATACCTCTACTACTGTTGTCCAGACACTTTGCCCTGTTTTTTACCTTCTCCTTGAGAACTCCTTTGGCATCATAACCTTCTGTAAAAATAGCACTTACAAAAGCAGAGGAAGTGCTGGAGGGTTTTTAACTTGGGGCTTAAATACTTTCCTCAGCTAAGCAGTGAAATGAAATTTACTTTTCTAGGCAAGGAGTCAAGGGATACATGGAGCTAGGAATGAAGATATGAAGAATGAAAATAGTGAAAATTGTTGTATTTTCTGATGGGGAATTGGAGGACCTAATGGATGTCTGGAAAAATCATCAGCATACAAACTAATGGTCTTTAATTCTGTAAGACTATATGAGGAATAGGTTATTCAGCCATTTTCTATTCAGGATAGTGGTTCTTCTTAAATATATTTTTAGTCCAGAAGCTGAATCAACAGGTGGTATTTAAACAATGTGTTGTTAACATATGGAATGTCTTAGCTAGCAAATAACAGTGCTCAGGTTGCACACACAAACTCTGCTGTACCTAAGCATTGGACTTGTTTGCTTTCTTTGCAGTATCTATTACAGGTATAAGGTGCATCTTTGAAGCCCACAGCTATTTCTTTCTGTGGGTTGTGAGAAATTTATATATAATTTTTTAATGTGTTTTGCTAGTAAGATTCAAGATGGATGTGCTCATGTTCCCTCAGTCGTGGCTGGAAACAGGCTTCTTCTGCCAGACATTCTGTATGGCGTGGTCTTTAATGTAATTGTTTGCATTTGGCTGAGACCTGCTAGTGGGTAAAACTGCATTTGCAGATAGATGTGTCACCTTAGTGCAGAAAGAGTTTCCCTGAAGAAAACCACAAACAAATCAAATTCTGCACTTTGATTTGAAAGGCTTCACACACAATGCTCCCTGGCTGTATTCACGTGAGAAGCAGCAGGTAATAACCCCGGTGTAATAACCCCCTCTGTGTGGGTAGACTTCTTTCCTCTTCCAAAACATGCACAAAAATCAGGTTTCCAAATCCCAAAGCACCAATTATCTAATGCAAATCTGACAGGAAATACTGATCCTGCTTATTGCCCTTTTTCCCAGAGGTGCTGTGGCCAAGGAAGCCAGAAACTCCCCCGACCCGCTGGGGCTGTGTCCTGTTCCACTACTCCCAGCAGCTCGCTCTGCTGAGGCAGGGGCATGGCCTTTTGGCACAGGGTTTTCACCTTGAAGGATGCATTGGAATTGTAGACTTGCTTGTGGTAGACAAATATTGTACTGGTAAACATCTCACTTCTTTGGTATGACCAGAAGATACTCTGTTTATGTACTGTAAGTGAGAGTTTGCTTGGCTATAACCTCGCACTCTCACAATTCAAACCCCTGGACTCTTGATACTTTGCAGGCCTTTGAACTTAACAGTTTGTGATTCATTGTTATTGTGATTCTTCTGTAAGGGCCCATGTTTTCTCTGTTTTTTCAATTATATTATAATCAAATTTTCCTTTTAGATAATCTTCTGATTTGAACAGAATTCACTATGTCTCTAAAATTCTTCAAATATCTAATTGCTTCCTATTTTGATTTTAATTTTTTATTGCCCAAGTTGTATGATGAAATAGTAGTAGATGAATGAAGCAGTGAGAGATACCTTACTTGAACACTTTATCAAAAGAACTCCATTTTAGCTTTTCTCTTTATTTTCAAGTGTTTTAATGAAGGATTATGGAATCTGATTGTATTACTATGAAATAAAAATAAATTAATGTAAGTCAAAAACGATCCCTTTATCAATTGACTGAAGGTTGTATTATCATACTGGTTGTATGATAATAGCTCTATTTCTTAAAAAAAAAAAAAAAAGACAAAATGATGTTAAAAGAGTATTTATCTTTTGTCCTTATTCTGTTCCATTTACTTTATTTTTTGCATCCCAAAGGAAATAAAATGCTGTCATCTAGTGTGATATACAGTGAGATGATGAAGAAGAATCATCTTGCATTTTTATTAAAGATGACCTACAAAGACATATTTCTTCTAAATTGGGCTTCTGACCTTTTTTGAGATGTTAAAGGTCATTCGAAAAGAAAAAACATTTTTTCTCTTGATCTTCCTCCCTTCTTTCTCCAGAGAAACAAAACCACTTAAAATCTAGCTGGATTTTAATAGCTGAATTTATTTTTATCCAGTTTTGTTTACCTCATATCAAATCTTCATGTTCTTGATGAAGAATCTGTTGGGGAGGATAAAAATTTACTGGAAGAATTGCAAATATATGGGCTATATCCATCTCCCAAAGTAAAACCCCTCCTGATGACATACTAAAGATTGTCCTAAATATCACAGATACGAAATTTGCTTCAAAAGAGCAACATTAAAGCATTCATGTCCAAAGGGCATGACAGATTTTAGGCTCTTGGTTGCACGTTATCAGATATACCATAGTGAGAGTTCTGAGACTAAATCATGGTAGAGATAACTAAATATCTCATCTTAAAGATTTTCCCTCTGCAGAACATTTCATCTAGAGCAAAACTCTGCCATTTCTGACTGTAAATGTGGTAATTCCATGTGGCAGCTATTCAGCCTTCCTCTCACAGGGCCAGCCGTGGTGGCGACAGTAAAGTTACAATTGCCTCACTGCTTATTATTGCTCTTGTAGTGAATCACGCTTTCCATTTGGTCTGTCAAATTTAGATAGTGTTTGATGAAGTTTTCATCAGGGGAAGGAGAAAAAATGAGCTTGATGTAATATTTCTATAATAGAATTATTCATGTTTTCAGAGCAAGGAAGTAAGAAAATTCTGATTTAGCTCTGCTTCCTAAAGGGACAGCTATTTCTACATATCACTGAAGGGACAAAAAGCTTTTTTTTTTTTTTGTAGTCATATGTTTTAGAATCACCTCTGTTTTTGCTGAATTATAAAAGCAAGAGAATTCTCCCAATGACATGAGAGATGGTAATCCATCCAAAGGCATCAGATTATCAATGCATTTCTGCCTATGTCAAGTGGCCAGTTTGATTGCAGAGGAAACTTCCTAGAAATTACCCAGGGAATAAATTTGGTGTATTGTACTTCACTCCAGAAAGCTGCTCATCAGTAAGTGGCAATAACGAAATGTGGAGCTGTAGAGAAACAGCAAGATCAAGCTGAACATGATATTGTAATGAAGCTGCCAAGTCCAGCTAAAGAGATTAATATAAATACATTTCCAGTATTAATGAAAAACGATGGCTGGAACTTTTAATTTATATGTGCATAGCCCTTGCTTTGGTACAGAGTTAGATGGTTTCTTTTGTCTTTCTCCCTTTGTAAGTGTAGTTAAATCTTGCATTACAATGTATTTTCTGAGCTTGCTCACTGATCTTTAGCCTCTACTTACCCATAATCATTCTTTGATCTTAATTTCTTTTTTGCTGTAAGAGGATGTATTTCACTTTGGTGGCTTGCCAGAACATCACTGCTAATGGATTTCTGGTGTGCTAGAATTTTTACAGTAGCCAGATAGAATTGTATTCCAATGGCCTGTAAATATGTAATGTACTGCCTCTTGAATTAGGCAGCTATGCTGTAATCATAATTTGCTTTTCCCTTTGCCTGTCTTGTAGCTAGACTGTGGGAATTCAAGAGATGCAATTCATCACATCTTTTGGAATGTGTTTGTTTTCCACATTTGGTGGTATGATTGAGACAATTTTGCAGTTGGGAATCTGAGAGGCTAGGAGCTGATCTGAATTTCTGCCTTTCCCTTGAGGACCAGGTTCTTGCATGTGTTTTTAGGGCTTTTGAGGGGTGA
>VZUA01020921.1:6017-21869 GCA_013401035.1 Horornis vulcanius | reverse complement strand
GGCGGGGCTAGCCGCGGGAGCCCCGGGTTCGAGTCCCGGTGTGCCCGGGCGCTGCCCCCGCGCACTCCTGCCCTGTCCCGCAGAGCACAAGCTGCTGAGCGCCGGCCCCACCGAGCCCTGGTCCATCCGCGAGAAGCTCTGCCTGGCCTCCTCCGTCATGCGCAGCGGCGACCAGAACTGGTACGCGAGCGGGGAAGGCGGGTGGCATGTGCACAGCACCGGGGCGAGGCGCGGGGATGTCACCCAGCCGCCTCTGTTCAGAACAAAGATGAGATGTAAGAGATGTTGAAGGTGGACCTGGAGAGGCGTTTTGCTGGCTTCATAATTACTGTGTAAAAGTAGAGGTGTGTTAATCAAAATAGTGAATGATGAGAGCTGGAGGGAGACTTTGGACTAGGACATGAAGTGTCAGGACAAGGGGGAATGGCTTCTGGCAGAGGGAGGCTTAGGTTGGAGGTTAGGAAAAAATTCTTTACTGTGAGGGTGGTGAGGCAGTAGAAGGGGTTGCTCAGAGAAGTTGTGGCTCCCCATCCCTGGAAGTGTCCATGGGCAGATTGGATAGGGCTTGGAGCAACCTGGGATAGTGGAAGATGTCCCTGCCAATGGCAGGGGGTTGGAACAAGATCTTTAAGGTCCTTCCCAACCCATTCCATGATTCTGTGTTCGTAATTAGATGAGGTGAGTTGTGGACAACAAAGACATTTGGTAGCAGATTTCTGTGTACTGAACCTGTAGCTCTGTTTTTCTATATTTTTCTCATCACTAAAGTAAGGGGTTTGTGGAAATGTAATCATGTAACCAGATGCAAGAAACTTGCTTTTCAAAGCAAAGGAGTGAAGTTACTGTTTATTAGAAGCAGAAAAATATTTTTGAGACTTAGACAACTCCTTGGTGAGTTTATTATGTTTAGCGGGGTTATTCAATGATGTTAAGAGAGGTTTTCATCTTTTCTTTGCACATTGGATGGGGGAGAAGGTGAACTGATGGTGACTTGCCATTTCCCTCCCACAGGGTCTCAGTCAGCAGAGCCATCAAACCTTTTGCAGAGCCGGGACGCCCACCTGACTGGTTTTCCCAAAAGGTAGGACACTGACATTTGAATCTTGTACATCAGAAACGCCATATTGAGGATGAATTAAGGATTAATTGTTCTGTGCTTTATCCAGTACACAGTTAGTAAGTAAGACTAACTAAAGAGATTCTTCACCAGGCCTGGGATTAAGCTGTGAAATTCCTTGCCTTGGGAATTTGTGGATATCCATGTATTTTGGTGTGTCCTGCTGTTTGGGCAAGCAAATTGTCCTCTGACTTCCTTTGTTTCTTCTCAGCACTGTGCATCTCAGTACTCAGAGCTCTTGGAGACCACGGAGACCCCGAAGTGAGTACAAAGTCTGACCCCAGCACAGCCTGCAGCAGCTGAGGGGGGACTCGAGGGTTCTTACAGCAAAGTACTTGTCACTGTTAAATTGCTTTTACCCCCAACAAACTCCTCCTAAAAGGAGCATTTCAGAATGAGAAAATTCAGGTGGAATAGCTGTTGTGGGACAGTGGGATCAGAGATTGTCAGATGGGAAAGACTGTATTTATTTGGGTGGAATAAAACACTGCATGTTGGTCTTACTGATCAGAAGCTTTACACATAAATTTATCATTCAGAATAGGGGCAGAAAAGAGAAAGAGTGAGAAGGGAGATGTTTTGTATTTGTCACTATTTTGCAGTGGTTTCTTACAGTTTTCTTATCAGTGTTATCACTACAGCTCTGTGATCTCAGTTATTTACTGCTCCTAATTCCAGGCATTTTGTTTGGGGGCTTCACATGATATTAACTTAAAGATGGGATGTTTAAAAGTAATATTTGTGTGTTGCTGATTTATTTGTGAACGATGTTCTGCACTAGAGTTGCAAAATCAAAGGGCTTAGTAGAGTTAGTGAAGAAAAAGTAGATGTTTCTTCTCGGGGAGAAAAAAAATTTCTCCTGAACTGGAAGGATTGTTTTCAGGTTGAGAAATTTTAGTGGAACTTTGATCTGTTTCTGAAGACTTTAACATTGTCTGAATTAGCAACAATTTGCTGAAAAGATTGTTTTAACATTGTGCTGTCCAATATAATTTAAGGGAATTGGAGGAAGTTGATTTTTTTTTGCATGAGCATGTCATGAATGACAGAGAGCAGCCATTTATGAAAGAGGAACTGGGTTCTCCTGTGGTTTGTGTCTTGAGTTTTTCTTTTCTCTTATTCTGTAGAAGAAAACGTGGTGAGAAGGGAGAAGTTGTGGAAACAGTGGAAGATGTTATTGTGCGGAAACTGACTGCAGAGCGGGTTGAAGAGTTGAAGAAAATTATTAAAGAAACGCAGGAAAAATACAGGTACATGACAGAGGTGTTGAAATGTTGCACACCTGAGAGTCCTGTCCTGAAAGAGTAGTCCAAGTGGGATGGTGATTGAGGTGAAAACTGCTGCTTAACGTGTCCAGCTCAGTGATCAGAAAGTAAAAAGATTTTATGGTTGCAGGCAACTCAAGAAGGATGCAGAGCTGATCCAGGCTGGACACATGGATAACAGACTGGAGGAGCTGTGCAATGAGATTATGATGTGGGTTATTTAATTATTTCTTCTGAAACTGTAGTTCCCTGACACTCTGTCCAGCATCTTTTGCTCCACATAGTCTGGGTTAAGAGAAATGGGGCATCTGGGCAGAGGCTTTGGCCTCTGAGGGGGGACTGAGCCTGGGCTGGGGGATACCAGCTGCTGTGGAACATCCTTTGGAGTTGCTCTCTAAAGAGCTTGGCCATGGCTTGCAGATCCATGTTTGTTGCCTCTGTTTTGACAATCATCTGGAAGTGAAATTTCCTGCCCAATGTGCCATTCTCTGGCTCTGCTTCTTGCCTTGGGGGATTTCAGCCTGAGTCCACAGGAGTGGTTTGATGTTGTCTGGGGATAACAGGGTGGGCGTCAGTAAAATGCATTTTGAAGGGGTAATTAAGGGGAACTGAGACATCCTGTGACAGGTTTTTGTTCTTTATGCAGAAAGAAAAAAATGGAAGAGGAAGAGGCAGAAGTCAAGAGGAAGGCTACAGATGCTGCTTATCAGGGTAAGCTGGAAACGAGCTGCCTTCGTTTTCCTCAGACAAATGCATGTATTCGTAAGAACATTTAGAAAATACTGAAGTCTTGTTAAAACCTGCAGGAGGAATTCCTTGACCCTAGAGTTGGAGAGAGAGGTTGTATTCTCTTTCCAGCACTATATTTGTCACAGAGTAAAAGGCAGAGGCTTCTGAAAAAGGAACAAAATTTTCAGGGAAGGTGTATCCAAAGGGAAAGCAGGATTATTAAGGAGTTCTGTGATAGAATGTCAGGCTTTCCATACCTTTAGTTTCCCCTGGTCACTGAAGATAAAAGGAAGAGACTTTTATTCTGAATGTTTAGTTCTTCATAACTCATGGGGCATTTAATTTGGTGGTGGGAGGAGGTGAATACCCAACTGCTAGAGAAATCTGCAGTTGAAGTGCATTACCTAAAGTCAGTATTATTTGGGAACTGAGCATAGTGGGGTGCACGAAATTCCTATAACATAAATTTTTCTCTTTTAAGTTCTTCAGGATAAAGTCAAAAGTAACTCTTGGGGACCGTCCACAGTGGAGTCACGGACTCTCACTTCATTTTCTGTTCTCTTGCAGCTCGCCAGGCCATTAAGAACCCCCCTCGAAGACTCACAGGGGTGATGGTTCGTTCTCCTGCTGGCTCCACCTCCCCGGGCGGGGATTATTCCCTCGGAGATCTGTCCCAGCCCGCTGGGGATGAGGCCAGTCCAGGGGTAAGGATCTTTCTCTGGGTAGGAGGGAAAGCCCAGCTTGGGGCTTGGGGCTCTGCATCCATCACAGTGAAGGGGCCTGGGGAGAAGCCCTTGCCTTGCTTTGCAGATTTCAGGTGCTGTAGTGTGGTTGGTGACAGTGCTGCTGGAGATCCGTGTCCTCTTCCCTGTCTGTGGTGATCCGGTGCCTGGATCAAAGGCCGTGTAGGGGCATCAGTGGGTTGGCCAGGCAGTCTGTGAGTGCCTGGGAAATGGCTCTGCAGGGCAGGGAAAGGGTGAGAGCACATGCCTGGAGTAGGGGCAGTGAGTGAATGGAGTAGGTGTCTGTGGTGTGCTGGATCAATGCTCTTGGGGGAAGCAGCAAGCGGGGCTGGTCCGTGTGGTGGAGTGTGGCTTTGAACAGTGTGGTTTTTCTCTTTCTCAGGTCACGCCAGGGACATTGCCCAGCACCCCAGTTGCCTCCTTCATTGGAATCCCTGACACCCCTCCAGGCTCTGCTCCCCTGGATGCCCCCATGACCCCAGTCACTGATGATTCACCCCAGAAAAAGATGCTAGGACAAAAAGCAACTCCGCCTCCTTCCCCTCTGCTCTCAGAGCTGCTGAAGAAGGGCAGTCTCCTGCCCACAAGCCCCAGGCTGGTATGGAGCTCTCTGCTCATATATGCAAGCACACAAACAATTTGCTCCAGACTCTCCCACTGAAAAAGGGGGATCTGCAAAGAATTTTTAAAAACGTGCAGTTTTGTGAGAGTCCCAGCAGAAGTGATAATCTGAGAGGTAGAAATACCCCTGTGAGCTGCAGAGGTGAGCCCCTTTCCCAGCAGGACTGCAGGGCTCATGCAGCACTTAGGACTGGCTGTCCCCTCAGTCATAAGGAGTTGGAGTTGCAGGGTTTGCTAGAGGAAATTGTTCTCCTCAGGGGAGGGAACTTGTTAGTCAGCATCATCCCCATCAGCCTCCATGGAGCTGTTCCTGGTGATTCCTATACTGGGCTCACAATTCTTTACATCTTATCAGGAAGTTGTGTTCCAATATTTTTAATGTGTCTTAGCACAAGAGTAGGGAATCCTTGAATGGCGTTTATGACCTACACAGAAGTGCTTCAGTTTCCTCCTGATTGTAGACAGTTACTATGATGAGAACCCACTTGTGGTGTTAGTGACTCGGGAAGCCTTAGGAGATGCTGGCACTGTTCAGAGCCCAGTCTGAAAACAGCAGCCCTCAGCCTGCTTGTGACACATTCCCTGGGTTAGTGCTTGTGTGATGGAGTAGGTGTGTTGCTGTTGGCTTTTTTTCTTCACAGTAGTCAGATTTAGGGTATTTTTCTATTTGTTAGCTCGGGTAAATGTTCCATGGATTTTGTGTTTGCAGGATGTAACATAGAGTGGAGCAGGGAAAGGTAATGGCTGTGGAAGGCTGAGTTTTCTTTGAAAGAACAGGACTGGTTTGCATCTGTTTCAAGGTCCATCATAGGTTCACTGTGTGACCTTGATCATCTTGGTACTTCTGTTTCTCTCAAAACAAGGGACATTTCTGTGCCATCTCAGGGTCTAGAGAGACTCATGTGAGGTCCTTGAGCAGAAGAACTGTGATAGAGCAAAGGATGCACTTGGCCTCACCTCAAAGGAAGGTGGCACTGCAGCTGTGTTACAGCTGAAGAACAGCAACAGTTTCAGACTGTCCTGTTCTGCACTTGTAGGAGGGGCCTCAGGCAGGGGCTAACATGGATAAAAACTGCAGAAGAAATGCTGGGACAGCAGGTGCTGGTCCTGTTCATGGAGGTGCACACGTGGCAGAGAATCACTGGTGTGGTGCTGTCTCCAGGAACTTCAGTCTCGTCCTCCTTTGACAGGTCGGTGAAAATGAAATGGCAGTGGCTTCTGGTCACATGAACAGCTCTGGAGTGCTGCTGGAGGTAGGAAGTGTCCTTCCAGTGCTGCACAGTGGGGAAATGCAGTCAGCACCTGGTGCTGTCCCTGCATCTCCGGCTGCTTCAGGTAACTCGGGCCTCTCCCTGTACAGTTCTCCCTTAAGATGTACCTTCACACTGTTCTGTGAATTTTCTTGGGAGAAAGATGACGTCTACTTGGCTGCTTTGGGGGTTTCTCTGTCAGTTGTATTCCTATTTCTGTGCCCCTGTCCATTTCACCCCTACTTTTTAAGACCCTGATCCTTAAATGAGTGACTGAAACAATTTGATGCAGTCCTGATCCATGCAGTCTGATTTTCTGGGTTTGACACTGGCTGATACAAGACATTTGAATGTAGAAAGAAAGGGTTTATTCACAGGGAGTTGAGGAAAAAATGGTCTGGATCTGATTCCCAACGTTTCAAACGCCACTCCCTGTGGATCTGGACACCTCATATGCCTTCCCTCTGCTGTGTCTTAGAGATCAGTGAGACCACTGAGCTCCAGAGGAAATTCCAGAGTGGGGGTAAGGGGGACAGTGCAACATTCTGCATTGGGTTTTCTCAGAACAACCTGCCTAAGTTTTTTTTCTCAGCTCCTGTTGACCAGTGATTTAGTCACATTATCCATAACTGAGAATTTATATCATTCATATAGAATTCCATACAAGTAATCTTGCTTTCCTTATCCACATCTGGTTTTTTAAGACCTGGTAATTTGGTCCAGACAGTTCAGTAAATTCAGACTGGAAGTTGCAGCTAAGATGAATGACAACCTTTGATAAGAGGAATTCTCCAGGAAAAAACCTGCAAAGAGATCCCCTCCTCTCCTTCCCAGCTCCCGTGACGACTGTTTGTCTTGGCTTACCTTGTGTGGCTCTCTCAGCACTGTTTCAGATTTCCCATCATTGTTTTGGGATGAGCCTTTGGAAGGGCACCTCTGTGCATGTGTGGCTTAGTCTGTCCAGCCCTTACAGTGAGTGCAGTGTTCCGTAGCTGCATGATTCCACCTCAGGCTGCACGCACAACAGGAGTCGTGCATTTTTTGGTGCAGGTTCTCTGTACAGCTCTTGGGACTCTTTCTAGGTATCTCTCCGTGTCTTTTCCCAGAAGAAGCCACCAGCCAGTGAAGAGCCCAGTGGTGGCTTTGTGGACTTCAGTGGTGGCTGCTTCTTGCTCATGTGCTTTTCCCTTCTACTCTCTGTTAGGTGCTCCTACGCTTTCCCGGCTTTTAGAAGCTGGTCCTGCACAGTTCACCTCACCTCTTGCTTCCTTCTCCGCTGTTGCCAGCGAGCCTCCAGCTAAGCTCCTGCCACCCCCCGTAGAGCCTGTGTCCCAGGCCACTATTGTCATGATGCCCACGCTGTCAGCACCAGCCGTTGTGCCACCAGCTGCAGCTCCAGAAAGCGTAGCCACAGGTGCGTTCCTGAACTACGCACTCGGAGGTCACGTCCTGCTGGAAAGCAGAACTTCCCGTGGGATCAGCGCCCTGCGAGCTCTCTGCTGGGCTTTATCACCTCAGACTCGCCATCCTGGCCAAAAAGGATGGTTATGGCTGGGTTCTGGAGAAAACAGATGGTTTTAAACAGGGTTTGCTGGGTGGGGGTGCCGCTTATTTGCTGCACTGTGGTTCAAGGGTTGGAATCTCACTTTGGGAAAGCAAACCTGTATTTGTCTTTTGTTAATCTAAGCTGTGGTGTGGTGGATGGGCCTGGGATACTTGTGGCTGGTGCTTGGTCTTACCCACTGCAGTGTTTGTTTATGTGGGGACTTCTCCAGCTTGGTCTGTGACTGTTCTCTCATCCTTTTGCAGTGAGCCAGCCTGAAGCCTGTGTTTCCATGGAGGCAGTGTCTGATTCCCACACTGTGACAGTGTCCATGGACAGCAGTGAAATATCAATGATCATTGATTCCATCAAGAAAGAGTGCCTGGGTTCTGGGGCTGGCAGCACAGCAGGATCTTCCAAAGATCACTGCATGGATGGGAAAGAGGATCTGGATTTGGCTGAAAAAATGGATATTGCAGTGTCCTATACGGGGGAAGAGCTGGATTTCGATACGGTTGGAAATATTATAGCCATCATTGAGGACAAGGTAAATGGGGAAGGCACAGTGCCAGTGCCTTTTGCTGCACATTCAGTTGGGTTTATCTCAAATTATTGCTGTTCACCAATTTAGTTTAAACAAGAAATAACTATTCCAGAATGCACATTCTCACCATTTTCCAGATCAACAGGAAAGGACACCACTGCTGCCTCTCTGACACTGGTGCTCCTTTTCAGAGTACAAAAAGAAATGCCTTTCTTCCTTGGAGGGTAGGGTTTGGGTCATGTCTCTGGCAGACAGATGAGCACTGCTCAGAGAATCCTTTCCGGGAGTGCCATATTTCTGAAACTGAAGCTTCAGGAGAAACTCCCACAGGGAGTGATACAAATCTGGCTGCAAAAGGCAACTTTGTAAATGGCGTAGACTGGGATTTCCACAGTTGTCTCAGCACCAATTAACATGAACTTTTCTTTAATCCCTCTTTCTGACCTTGGCCTGCACTGCTGTGTTTGTTTTGACAATAAAGGTAGACGACCACCCTGAAGTCCTGGATGCAGCAGTTGTTGAAGCTGCTCTGTCTTCTTTCTGCGAAGATACCGATGACCCTCAGACCCTTCCTGGCCCGTGGGAACATTCAATTCGCCAGGAGCACGAGAAGCAGCCCCAGATGCCACAAGTGTCTGTGACTGTGAAGCAGGAGAGACTGGAGTGTGAGGAGCCAGAGGCAAAGGGAATTCGAGACCTAATGGGCATCAGTGAGCTGGGGTCAGAAATAAAGACTGAACATGCAGAGCAGGACCAGAGTCAGCTGGGCCATGAAGAAACCATACCAGCAACAGCAAGAGTGACAGAAACACCAGAGCTTAGAAACCAAGAGATAGAAGAAGATCAAAGAGCAGCTGTAACATCAGGAGAGACTTCTGAAATCAAGATAGAGTCATCCCAGGGAGAAGATGCAGTGCTCAATCCAGTGAAGACAGAGGTATGTGGTGGTCACAGAGGCTGTCTGGAACTGGTGTGGGGAAAGAGAGGAGCAGTTGTGGAAGGTAGGAGCAAAGTTTAGAGAAGGGATGAGTGCTGGGTTGAAGTGACCCTTCAATGAATGTGACTGACTGTTTTCTGGGAGTCAGGTTGCTGATGTGCAGAGCAGCTCTTCTGTAGGCAGTACCTTTGTGTATCTCCCCCCACCCATGTGCAGAATTGCTGCTGGGAAGGTGCTCAGTGAACCTCATTGCCTGCAGTTAGGTTAGAGTGAGTGAGATGTGCCCACACCTTCACTGAAGTAAGCTGACACAAACATCTAGATTTGTGCATTTCTCTTCCCTCCAGACCCCACCTGATGATGATTCATCCCCTCCACAAGTCCCAAATGTGAGTGAAGACTCCTCACAGGCTGATGTTCAGCACAAATTTGAGCTGTCAGGTAACTTAATTCAGCTAGGAAATCTTTTACATGCAACATTATTAGCTGGATAGTTGTTAGTTATCTGGTTCAGGTTTTTTGGGGAGGAGGGAGAAGAGATACCTGTAGGAACAGTGTTAATTACTGCAGGACAGTAGGCATTGGTGCAGGAGCTTTTGTAGGAAAGGTTGCTTGGGAGAATCAATCTTTCTGCGTTTCTTTCACAGAGTCAATGAAGGAGGAGGCCCAAGCCCTGTTTAGGAGTCAGATAAAGGTAATTCCCAGTTGGTTTTAGTCATCTTGAGTTTATTAGTAACATCTCGCTGCTGCTGTCTGCTGAAAGGCAAAGCTTGTGTTCAGTTTTTTTTGCACTGGGAAATGAGCAGTCTGCAGCAGAAGGGGAGATTGCTTCAGAATGTAAAGGTGTTTGTGTATGTGCTTCTGGGTCTGTGGGGAGAAGCAGGGCAGGCTGGAGAGACTGGGGTTTTGTGGAAGTGCCTGTACAGTTGTCAGCAGCCTCACAAGAAAATCACTTTGCTCACAGCACCACAGCTGCTTTGGAGGCGCTGAGTGGCTGCTGTAGCTGGCTGTGCCAGCTGATGGACTCTGTGTTTCAGGATGGGCAGGGTGAGGAGGACGATGAGGACGGTGCCAGTGAGGCTGCCAGTTTGGAGGAACCCAAAGAAGAAGACCAGGGTGAGGGGTATCTCTCAGAGATGGATAACGAGCCCCCGGTGAGCGAGAGCGACGACGGCTTCAGCGTCCACAACGCGCCCTTGCAGTCCCACGCGCTCGCCGACTCCATCCCCAGCAGCCCGGCCTCCTCGCAGTTGTGAGTGTCAGGGCACACAGGGGGTGCAGGATTCCCATTTCAGGTTGGCTGAGTGGGTCCTAAGGGAGAATTTGTTGATGATTTGTTTGGTTCTTGCTTACAAGGGCAAGCGTGCAGGCAGCACTCCAGTACCGGCTCCCACTTTTTCCTTCTGTCTTTGGCGTGGATTAGCGTGGGCATGTCAAGGACAAAACAAACCATGAGTTTTTCTGCTCTGAGGCAGTGATCAGACCCCTGAAGGAATTATGTTCTTCTCTTCCCAGCTCGGTGTGCAGTGAGGACCAGGAAGCAATACAGGCTCAGAAGATTTGGAAGAAAGCCATCATGCTGGTTTGGAGAGCAGCAGCTAATCATAGGTGAGTTTGATGTCTTGGCAGAAAGAAGTGACTAATCCTAGACAAGTCTTCACTCTCCCATCTCAGAGGCTTATCTCTCTTGGGAGATGACAAATCATATTGTTACAGACAAATAAACAGGAGAGCATGAAACAAATATTTACGAGCAAGGACAGGCACTGAGTGGACTCTTTTTCTCTGCAGGTATGCCAATGTCTTCTTACAGCCTGTGACTGATGACATAGCACCAGGCTACCACAGCATCGTGCAGAGGTGAGTCTCAGCAATCTTCTGTCTTTAGAACTCTGTATGTTTGCATATTTGGAGGGATTTCTGGCAGGAACAATGTAGTTTTTGCCTGCTGTGCAGACTTGGAAGAGTATTCTTTTTCTGACATGATTCAGTCAGGAGCAGGTTTCCCCAAGAACAGAGTCATCAGTACAGGCACATGTCGGTACACAGCCCTCAGTTCCTGTGAAGTACACTGAGTTACACAGAACATTTTATCAGTAAGGTGAAACTGATCTGTTTCTCCCAGTTTGTGTCCAAGAGTAGGATTTAACTTTTGGAGTTCCTAAAAGCTCTTCTTTAATCAGCATTTTTTACTGCCCCAGATGGTGGACTTTTCTGGAAGAATTCGCAGAATCCCCTGCTAGCTGCTGAAATCTCTTGTAAACAGTTCAAGCTCAGTGGCTGCAGCTCTGGCTCCTTAGTTTCTCTGACAGTGGTGCCTGGAGAAGGCAGATGCCTCTCCTGAGAGATCTGAGGCTGTTGTTACCTTTCCAGGTAACTGCTGGACACCTTGTGTCTTCTGACCCAGGCCTTGGTGCTGGGGAGCACAGCCCGTGGGGGAGAGCCTGTTCAGCTGAATAAAATAGACACTGTAACTAAACCTGATACAGACCCAGGTCTGTTTCCAAAGGAGATGGGAAGGAATTAAGCATTTGTGAGTTTGCCTGCATTTCTTTCACAGGCCAATGGATTTATCTACCATCAAAAAGAACATTGAGAACGGGCTGATCCGAACCACAGCCGAGTTCCAGCGGGATATTATGCTGATGTTTCAGAATGCAGTGATGTACAACAGCTCTGACCATGACGTGTACCACATGGCTGTGGAGATGCAGAGAGATGTCCTGGAGCAGATCCAGGTAAAGTACTGAGCTGAGGCCAGTGCAGCACGGAGCATCTGCCTTGGTCCATAGGTCTGGCTGCAAGACCACAGTTTCACTTCCAGTGTGTTTGAATGCAGTGGGTCCCATCCTTCCCTGCTTCTCTCTCTCAGGTGTTTATGTTGAAGCAGATTGTGGGCCAGTTAAAAGAAACGCAGCAAAATGTTTTTCATGTTCATCCCAGACCAATTTCAAATGTAATTTCCTTCAGGGAAATGCTTAGGCCAGCAGGAACCAGGGTGTGGTTCAGGAACAGAAACAAGCAACAAGAACAGTGAATGACAGGAGACGCGACAGCTTCTTTGGGTGGCTGTGCTGGTTTATGCTGATATAAAGTGCACATGAAACTGCCCTGTGAATTTCTGCTGTTTAAAATATTCTTTGAAGCAGAATGTCCCAGCTGGCAGGGCTAACAGAGTTTGAATTGGGGTTTTGTAGTTCCTCAGGACTTGTGGCTTCTGAGGTAAATTGGGGAACTTATTCTGAGCAGCACAGAAGGAACTGAAACTGCCTCTGACCCAATCATTCCCGGCCTGTGGTCTGTGATAGTTAACTGACACGCACTTACTGAGCTTGTTTTGCCTGACAATCTTAACAGAGTGTGGTTTCCTTGCAGCAATTTCTGGCCACACAACTGATGATGCAAACATCAGAGTCAGGGATCAGTGCAAAGAGCCTGCGGGGGCGAGACTCCACTCGCAAGCAGGATGCCTCAGAGAAGGTGAGAATGCTGCACCCCGTCAAGGGCACTTGGGATCTTCTGAAGAATCCCAAGATTCTGCATGAAGTTCCCACACCAAGAAGGCAAAAGTTCCCACACCAGCATCTTCATGTGAACAAATTTTCTTTAAATGTGTCTGTTGATTAGATTTCAGTTCTGGAACTGTACAGCATTCCAAAGGCAGGTCTCGTGAGTTTTTTTTTCTGTAATCCAAATACTTCTATTACCTGTTTAGAAAAACAGGTGATAAAAACTGTAGGGAAATGAACAGAGTATTGGAAGAGGTGTGAATACCCTGAGGCAAGTGGTGTGACTCTTGGGAATGGGCCTGCAGGGCAGGGAGTTGGCCTCAGTGATCCTTGTGGTTCCCCTCCAACTCCACAGATTCTGTGATTCTATGATGTGGCAGAAAGGTGAAGGGAATTGCCATATCCTTCACTTTCTAGTCAGGTTTTTGGAGCTAGAGAATCGGTCACCTCTGGGTTGCTGTGTAAAATGCACCAGAGGACCTTTGAATTCCACACTGATCTAAGCAATGAAGGTTTGTTTGTGGGAGTTTTTTTTCTTCTGTAAAGACACATGCAAACTCGATGAAGTGATCTCAGGTACTCTGTGGTGCAGACAACACTGTGACAGCAGGGACTGCCTGCTTAGTTCTAGCAACAGCTGCACTGAGCAGGAATTGCTTGGTAGACAAGGAAAACTCGCTGTGGCTGTGGAGGGAATATCCCTTTCCTGGCATTCTGGCTCTTGCAGTATCCCTCTTTTTGTCTGTTTTTATGTTCCTGCTGCATAAGACTGACGCCCTGCAGGAAGGGGAGTGGGGCACATGTTCCTCTATGCTCGTGTGTGGGCTCAGTGCTTCTGTGTGGTGTGTGCATTTCCGTAGCTGATGCCTGATAAGTCCTTCTGTTTGGCCTTTTAACAGGACAGTGTCCCAATGGGCTCTCCTGCCTTCCTTCTCTCTCTCTTTGTAAGTATTGAAAGGCTCCAGCAGGTTCTGCAGTAGTGCTGCCAGGTGCTCTGCTCCTTGTCTGGGTGATCACTGCACTGTCACAGCATCCTTAGCACTGCAGCAGGGTGTGTTTGACTTGGGGGCTGCACCACTGTGATCTGAGAGGAGACATCTCAGTCCCTTATTCTCAAAATGGGTGAGCGGGTGGGGCTTCAATCTTTTCTTCTGGTTCCAAGTGTTTTTGTTTTGTCATCTGCTTTTGCTTTTTTCCATGACTTCTCTCCTGCTTTCTTTCCATGTAAGTGGGAAGACAAACCCCAAGTGGTGTAGTCCTGTAGTTCCTACATCTCTCATGTTTATACAGCTGCCCCTTCCACATGTCCGAGGCAGTACAAAAGGTCTTGGGAGAGTGAGGAGTCAGCTGTGTGTCCTTTATCTGTTCCTGGTTCAGAAAGCAAATAAGACTCTGCAGAAATATCTTGCTCTGTGCCCTTGGTGATCTGGAAGTGTTTGGAAAAATATTCCCTCTGGCAAAGCCCAAGTCTCTGAGTTACTGTGAGGAGAGAGAGGAGGAAGATGGAGAGCTGTCCTTATCTCTCACGTGTATCTAAAGACAGAGGAGTACTCCAGGAGAGGCAGCAGATCAGCCAGAGAGAGAGGGCAGCGGATCAGAGGAAGCTCTCAGCTCACCTTCTGCTCGTGGAAAGGAGCTGTGTGGAGGAACTAGGGAGCTAGTGCCAGGGTCACTCAGCTGGAGGAGCACTTCCCATAGGGATCAGCAGCTGATAAGGTAGGTTAGTCAGCAGTTTTCCTTTTCCCACCTTAAGCTAGATTCTGCTGCTTAGGAGAAAGCCTGCTCTGTCCAGGCTCCAAAAGCATCTGTTTGGGCCAGAGGTGTTCCTGTCTCTGCCCTGGCTCCTGCAGGGCAGAGATGCTGCCAAGCCCAGCACCCTGCTGTGTCCAGATCCAGCTCTAGGTAGGTCTGCAGGGAGGCCTTGGCAGGGACAGCTTCCCTTTCTCCTGATGGGAAGGCATGAGGAGTTGTTGCCAGATGCAGAATTCCCTCCCTCCCTCCCTCCCTCCCGCTGTGCCGGAGGGACCTTCCTGCCGGTTGTGTAACTGTGTTTGTTTGCCTTGTGAGCAGGACGGAGGCACCAGAGGGCGGCGCTGCGCCATCGAGGCAGACATGAAGATGAAGAAATGATGCTGCAGACACAAAATCCCAGCAGAATCCCAGGCATCCGGAGCTGGAGTGCGAGCAGGCAGCTCTTAACAGCTGTTGGAGGAGGAAGAAAAGCTGCAGGTCCATTTCTGGGACCTGGTTCACCACCTTTGCTTGCCCTTCTGGAAAGCAGCGTCTTGTCAGGATGTGAACCCAAAGAAACTTCCCCAGAGGGGAAGATCAGCCCCCCTGCCTGTTTTAGGGCAGTTGTCTTGGGCTTCATCAGTGTTCTGGTGTTAGCTAGCAACTGGTGGCTCGTATGTACTGTAATGTGAAGTGTACAGATTTTTACTAGTGATGTGTAAATGTGATGTATATTAAAATCTGAGGACAAACCCGTGTGCAGTGTACTGAGCATTGCAGCTCTGCGGGGAGGAACCCTGTGGTACGAGCCTGGATCCCCACCTGGAATATCTGCAAATGTAATTCTCTTCCAGTTATCCCTATAGCACACATGCATGGCAGAGCTCTGACATTAGAGACCATCCATAAATCACAGGAATGCTGCACGGTGCTTGGATGGAAAGGAAGCTTCCCTTCGTGAGTGTGTGAGGATACGGCACCACTGTGATGACACTGGAGATCAAACCTTGAGAAGTTAAATACTGCACTCTTGCTGGAGCTTTCCTTAGGAGAAAATGCATTGAAAAGGACTTGACATTCTTTCCCCAGAGATCTGTGGAGGCTGCACTAGTCAGAGTGAAAATCTGTGATCCCAGCACCTGTAGGCAGGATTGCCAGTACCTGGCTTCACATCTGAGCTTGTGCACTGTTTCTACTGGGAATTACAGCCCTTTTCCTCAGCAAAGGAAGGTTTAAGTTCTCTGAGAATTTCCAAGTCGCTTTTTCTGCTCATATGACCCGAGATGAAACTTGCTTGTTTTCTGCCCACACAATCTTTCATGGGGGAAAAAAAAGAAAGCAAACAAAATGACACCATCCTTGATTGTTGCAGCAGCTGGGAGTGCTCTGCACTCTGTGCAGCTTGTGCAGGGTGCAGCTTTCTGGTAGGCAGGTTTCAGGAAACTGAGTCACTGGGATTAAGACCAGAGGCATTGTTGCCTTATCCAGTAAGAGCTCTCAATTTTCACAGGTTCAGTGTTGAAGTTGGCTGTGCCTGCTGTGTCAAGTCCCGTGTATTGCTGAGGTGAATTCACCAGGAGTCACCTCACTGATGTGGAAATGCTGAAACTCCCTTGGATTGGTGATTTGTTAATTGTCCTGCACTGCTAAGCCCAGGAGCAAATTTCTGGTTTGAATTTTTATTGTTCTCAGTTCATAGCACAAAAAGTTACAGGGGTCTTTGTCTTTCATGCATTTTATGGAGTGATTTCAGTTGGGGACAAACATTTCAGCATTGCCTGTTGTGACAGGACAAGATAATGGTTCTAAACTAAAAGAGGGCCTATTTAGACTGGATGAAGATTTTTTTTTTTATGTATAATG
>VZUA01020914.1:0-16146 GCA_013401035.1 Horornis vulcanius | reverse complement strand
TTTTACTCTCATTCCTTATATAGCTTTCAAGTACAAAGATAAATCTGAAAGCAGAGACAGTCTCATTTCCATGCTTAAAACAGCAGGAGTTCAAAGCAGGGAACCAAAGCTCACATCTCTCACAGGGTGGCCAGAGTTCAGCACCTCCATCCTGCCTTCCAGCTGCAAATGCCTGGTGGTTCCCACACCTTTTCAACCAGAGACACCAAGACATGAAGGAGACATGAAGTTGTCCCCTCTAAGGCCAACTCTTCAGCCATAAAAAAATGGGAGGGGACACAGCCAGGGCAGCTGAGCCTAGCTGACCCAAGGGATATTCCAGACCATATGACATCATGCTCAGCAATAAAACTGGGGAAGAAGGAGGAAGGGGGATTGCTTGGAGTGGGGGCATTTGTCTTTCTCAGCCACCATATGAGGGAGACTAGCTGTCCTGGGGATGGCTGAACACCTGCCCTGGGGAAGTGGTGAACTAATTCCTTGTTCTGCTTTGCTTCCGTGTACAGCCCTTGCTTCTCTTACTGTTTTTATTGACACCCATAAGTTTTCTCAACTTTTTCTCTTCCAGTTCTCTCCTCCATCCTCTGAGATGGGGTGAGCAAGCTGCAGTGTGGGGCTGAGCTCCCAGACAGGGTTAAAGCATGACACACAGGTATAAATTACCAGGGAGTTAACTCATGTAAGGCTTACAGGAGCCCACTCTGACACTTGTCAGCAGAGCAGGGATTAACACATTTGCAGCTTTAACAGGTTCTTCGAGAAAAAAAGCCAGTCTGGGTTGTGGGCTCCCAAGGTATGACTAAAATTCAATGAATTATTAGTTTAGCCAAAGCAGTAATGACTTGAGAACCACCAAGAGACGCATCTGACGGAGATCAACACTTGCAGCATCATCACTGCTCCTAGCAAACACACTACAGAGAAAGACCATTTTTAAGCTGTTCAGAGGAGCAAAAAGGCAGCGACTGGCTGGAAACACCTTCCACAATGAGGAGCAGTTGGGCCCAGCAACGCTGAAATGCTTTTGTATATATTCACTTATAAGGATAAGATACTTCATCTCTGTAGCTGCTTGGCTCATCTCAGCAATAATTCACTTTCTGTGTGGTTCACAGCTCCAAGTACTTAAGTGTGTCAGTATTTCCATCAGCTGTCTGCTCCTCTCAGACATCAGTACTTGTTTCTGGCTGAGCCTGGAAATGTTTTATTTTGGTTTCAACGCATGCAGCTCTCAAGTCATTTATTATTCAGGCACGAAAGGATGAGGAAAAGGTGGAGGGTGGTAGGCTATCCCTGGGCTGCTAAGGAGATGGAGAATGGTGGGCTATTCCCGGGCTGCTTATGGCCCCCAAAAAATCCAAGCCAACCTAGAGACTGCCTGATGCCTTCCTGGGTGTCAGGGACTATTTCCAGACGCTGCTAGGGACTGCTCCTGGGCACCAAAGGCTCGCAGTGAGGGGTGAGGGAGCCCCAGGGTCCCATGTAACCTCACAGGGTGCTGGCTCCGGAAAATTTCTTACTCTTCACCTTTGATTTTTTCCCCTGGAATAACTTCCCACAACCCTACTTTTTCAAACACCAAAGTGTTCAGGAGTCTCCTGAAGAACTGCTCTGGTGGGGTACGCGCATCGCCCATCATCATCATCATTCTTTTTCTTCAGTGGGCATCCTGCAGCAGGGGAAAACCCACCACAAAACTCAAACTACACTGGGACTCCTTCCACAGAGCACTTGAGGCACACAACTTTCAGTACCACCAGCAAGAGATTCCTCACCCCCTCTGAACCCTGGCAATCCCTGAGAGGCTTTCCAGGATTGCTTCACAGCCCAGTGCTGGAATGGACTAAGGCTCAATTCTAAGCAGATCATATTTTTCCCTTTTCAAGCTGGACAAGCTGTATTTGGCATGTTAACAAGCACAGAGACAGCAGCGCTCCACGCATTTCTCTCTTCAGGTTAATTGGAAATCGTTTCTTGTTCTATGTATTTTATTGCACCAAATCCACCGTGACAGGATACATTATAGGATCAGAGAGCAACAGCTATGCCAGAGCTTTCTCCTGTTGAGTTTGTTATCCCATTCCCAGGGGGATCACGGTCCCAGCCAGCAAGCTGGTGCATAATTGCTGGAGGTGTACTAAAACCTCCAGCATTAGGGGGATGAACACAGCCATGGTGCCAAAGAGCATGTACACTATCTCCAGACTCAGACCAGCACCATGCCCTGTCCATTTAGCCCTAGTTTATTCTAAATAAGTGCCCTATCTGTGTTAACAGAGTATTATCCACCCAGTGAATAATATTCAGGTGTTTTTCACTGTACCTGTGTGGCTCTTCTTGGGATGGAGTCCCTTCCCCACTTCACCTTGGCAGTTTTGCACTGGGAAAAGCAAACTTCCCAGAAGGGAAAAAAACCCCTTTTCTTGCCAAACATTGTTCATTTAAGACCCGCCTAAATTTAAAAAGTACCCAGGAAAAGTGACAAGTGGCCTCAGAGTCACCTCCCCAGAGAAACCATGCCATGCAAAGAACCCACATCACCATTCCCTGTCTCCTCCCAGAGAGGCAGACAGGCCCTGGGGGAATACTGAAAACCTCCAAACCAGCCCGGGCCCTGCAGCGTTGCAAGCCCCTGTGAGAGGTGGGCATGATAAGATCCTGGGATAACCTGTTTCCCCAGGAACCTGCCTTCTCAGGGCAGATAAGATCAAGGGAGCGGTGCAGGCCCTGCATACCCTCACTGCTCTGCAGGGAGCTGAGGGGGTATTTTATTTTTTTTTATATATATATTTGGCAATGCTTTATGCAGGGCACAGTTTCCCCTCCTTTTTGCACAGCCATGACGATGTCAGAGGTGGAACATCCCTGTCTGGCTATGGCCCTGTCACCCCAAAAAGCACCTCACCAGCCAGGCACAACAAATATATCAAATACATGCACGATATTATATAAAGGTTTTTTTTATGTATATATTTTCTATTCTATTTTATTTATAAAATAGAAAGGATTACATAAAGCTTTCTGTTTTCTCTCTTCCCCACCTCCTCTCCCCTTCTGAGGTCAAGACCCCTCTTGCACCACACTTCCCAGTGTGAGGCTGCAGCCATCCTGGGAAGAAGGGGCTTACTCTGGCAATCACAGCAGCAGCACAGGATGTTTTTCTGAAGCAGTATCACCTCCCAAAGTGGTGTTTTGCTGTGTTATCTCCCCTGTTCAGAGGAGCTCACACACAGAAATAAAATATTGCAAAAATAAAATATTTGTATCGGTAACAGTCTAAACTGTGTTATAAAAATATGTCTTTAGATAATCATATCTGAAAAGGGTTTGCCTCCATTATTTCACAGAATCATAGAACCACAGAATGGTTTGCACTGGAAGGGGTCCTTAATAGTATCTCTTTCCAACATCCCTGCCATGGGCAAGGACACCTTTCCCTAGACCAGATCACTCAAAGGTACCACTTTATCTTTCCTATATTGCAAGTCTTTGCTTGGGAGGAGGCAGTTCTCCTGGAAAAGCTTAAAACTGCTTTTCTAATAATAATAATAATGCAAAGTAGACTGTTTATACTGTATTTGCACTGCAGTGGCCTATACAATTGTTGCCAGACATTTCTTCCAAAGACATTAACAAGTAACTGCACTGTGTTACCACCCTGTGGGGATTTTCTTAGATCTGTTTTAGGAGAAAAGCAAACCTTTTTCCTAGATAATTAGCAGAACAATAACCAGGTTTAGTTCTGTCATATGCAGCTTTCTTTATAAACAAGAGATTATGGAAAGAAATAAAAAAAATCTCTACTGTTTAGTTTGGCTATCCCCGACTTTGGAAGAGCTTCCAAAATGGAAAAAGCAGATGTTGCAAATCTGCCTTATCTACGGAGCAACTGTTGACTCTGTTGTGCAAATCCTAATTTACATCTGCATGAAAGGTTTCAGAGATTAAATGGCATTCAAGAAGGAATATTAGCTTTTCTCCCTCCCTCCAGCTCTCCTTTGAATGGATTTACTACTGGCAATTAGCTTTCTGTTCCATCGGCCAAGTAGAAAACAGGATTCATCAGGACTCTAAGGTCCTCCTTTTAATGGACTGTTTTCCTAGATCACCCAATTCAGGCACAGAGAGTTTAAAGAAATAAATTGTCACAAAGCTAAAAACAGTTACAAAAACACTTTGGCCAGAAGGATTTCCCTCTGACACTTGGAAGTCCTGAGGAGGACAAAAAAAAACCACCAGAGAACAAATCAAAGGGGTCTCCTGGCTACACCTAAAAAGATGGGAATGTAAACCCCTCAAGAGGCACAAAGCTTTGGTTGCTGATGAGAGCCCCAAACTGGTCACAAGGACAGCCTTCAGCTAAGGATTGCTGGCTTAAAGGAACAAGCAGTGATGGGGAGTTTTCCTTAAAATCTGGCCAGATTGTACAATCAAACACTTGGTTCCCCACTCAGAACAGGGAAGGGATACCACTCATATGTATCTAGTTAGCTCAGAGTTCTGCACTGAACTTCTTTTTACAGAAATAAAAGAACTGGCATGAAATGTCTCCACTTCATCAATGGTCCCCAAAACAGGGAGCAGCGGATGGGAGGCAGCATGGGCCTGTTGAGGTCCCCAGGCTATGAGAGCTCCTAGCTCCTGCTCAAGGCTGCCCATGCAGATGGCTCCTGCTCTCCCAGGTGCCAAAGTCTCTGTGCTTTCCTCAAGGAGGGCAGCAATGAGCTGCATCACCTCTCATCAGCCCACGCTCAGGGTGGGGTGACATCAGTCCCAGCCTGGCAGGATGAGCACACCACAGGTCACACAGGCCACCTCACCCACCCACGGTGGCCAAACGTGGCCAACCCACACTGCTCACTGCTCAGGGCAGAGGGACAGGACACTCACTGATGGGCTGATCCTTGGGGGAGCACGAGAGACAGTGCTGTCATCCTTCTGGTGTCTGCCTCTTGCTGCCTCTGAAGAGCAGTCGCCAACTTGGCCTCAGCTTTTGCTCAGCACAGCAGGGGCATCCCAGCTTGATGTTGACAGACAGATCCCACCACAAAGCAGCTGATGTTTTACATTTCTGCTCTACATGCCTGAGGAAGTCCAAAAAACCCTCATCATTGCAACAAGCAAGCAACTACCACAAGCTCTTTCAAAGCCAGTGGCAGCAGCTGTGTAAACTGAGGCACAGAATGAGGCTTCCCATCATCCCAATGGATTGGGCAAGGCTTGCCCCAGACTCCATCGGAGCAGAACTTGGTCCTGCTAAACTGTGGAGGCCCTGAGCAAACCTGTGCTCCTCAGCATCAGCGCACCACAGCATCCCTACTACTTCGCTGGGCAGGTTACCTGGAGGGGTTTTGTAGGTGACACACCCCAAGCAATTAGCAGAGTTTGCTACAAGGACACAGCTTACACAGATGACTGGCCCACAAAGCATAGGACAGCAACTGTATCTGGAAATATTTTTAAACTTACAATGTTGCTGAATGATTCTTCTGGTTATTTTTTTTCCTAGACTCTTTCTCTATTAACTTAATTTCCTTTCTAAAAACCCTTCAAAAATTCATTACTGATGGAGTTTTGACCTCCAGGGTGGGCTTTCAGCTACTTGGTCAGTTCTATCAAAATTTCACCACCTCTCAAGTGCTCTTGCAGATGAATTTTTAAGAAATACGTAAGTTCCCCAGGCTCAAAAGTTTAGGTTTACCTCAAAGGAATTTTTTAAGGGATGGAAATGCTCCTGCTCCCTTTCCAATTCCCAAGCCAGTTTTGCCCTGGAAACTACTTGTGATGCTTTCTGAAGTGGGCTTTAAGATCACATGGCATCAGAAAAAATTTGCCATAAAGCCCCAACCTTTCCCCTTCGGTTCACAGCTATGCAGCTCCCAAATCCCAGGTCCTCTGCATTTCCCTTGCACTTTTAATGTGCACTCCTCTAATCTTCATTTAATGCAGGCAGCTGGCTGCAAATACCCCCAAACAATGACTTTAATCCTAAGTATCCTGAAGCCCTCCTTTCCTTCCCGCACCAAAACTGAAGAAAAAAAATAAAAAGAACAGCCTCAAGACAGCAAGATGGAGAAATCCAAGCTATCCACTGGGCCAAAGGATCAGAAAGACACAATGGGCTAAATTTTGCCGGGTTCGCTAATTAAAAACGGAAGCTACCCCACTTCGAAGCCAAGGCAGGGAGGTGGGGGGAGTTCTCATGCTATTCAAAAAATAGGCTTCCAACTGGGACCATATTCACTCCACATTAATTGTCATTCCAACTACGAGTGTCCTAGTTTCAAAATGAAAACTACTCTCCGGTGTAGCTAGTGAAAAGTAACACCAGTTTTGAGGCATTAAACAAAATTTATTGATTGCATTTTCCCACCCACTAAAACTTTAATAAGCATTAAACCTGAAACTCCTGGCCCCGTTTCCTCCCTCTACCCTCTCCCTCCATAAAAAGGGTCAGGCTCCTCTATATGGAGATTAGGACTTAATGTTTGGTATTTGTTTATGAGCCTATCAATTGCCTTTATTTCAGGGGGGAGAAAAGCACATCTTAAAAAAAAAAAACCCTCTTGTACAGGGATTAAGAGAGGGCAAAGGTTTAGGGTAGTTTGGGTGGGTTTTTTTCAAACTGATTGTGGGTTTTATATATATGAAGGATCATGTTCACGTGAATGAAAATAAGAAAATATTCCCCTTTTTGCTAGTTTCCCTTGAGTAACATAAAATGTTATTTTTCAAAGATCCCTATTTCTCAGTAATAAGACGCAGAACTTCAAGTCTTCTCTGCTGGCCATTTTCAGATGTGTAAAAGGGAAAAAATAATAATAATTTGGGGGCTGCTTGGTCTGCATACTTAGTAAAGAAAACAAAGGTCAAACATTTGAAATGTAAAGGTCGGTGATTAAGCCCAGAAATCCATACCTATGCATCAAAATGAATAGCCAGATTTTGAGAGTGCTTAAGCGATTTAAATGCAGAGCCTGACCTGGCTCAGCATCTTTCAAAACCAAGCTTGTTATTTCAGAGTCTCAAGCAAGATTTAGGTGCCAGGTACCCCAGTTGGAGAAATTTAACAGTAATCGCCTTTCAGGAAGTCTGATCCTCTTTAATGTCGTGAAAGACAAATGAAGATTTTGTTATTTAGAAAACACCTCTAACTAAAGCTGCAACACTTTGTCTTTGTGCTAAACTCAAGTCTTATCCTTCAGCATTATTAGAAAGAGTTGTGAGAAATGGCAAAACTAATGTCAAAAATTCTTTTATTTCTCCTTTTTAAGGAAGGCTGCTAAAGGGATTAGACAGCTTTGAGTTCACTGCTCTGTTAAATCAACCTTACAATATTTTTTCAGCTTGTTTGACTTGCTGTTTCTGTATACATTTGTGTTTTCACCTTTTTGCATTCAAATCCCACGCTTAGTGTTTGTTCTGCGCTTCTCACAGGAAACTTAGTCAGTTCTTTATTTGTATTAAGTCTATGGGGTTATAGAAAACAGACTTGGAAAACAACCCCTAAATTAGCAGGACTTACCGGGTTCCATGCATACGCACATACACGCAGGGCATCCCATACCATCCAACCTGAATGCAGAGGTTTATCATTTCCAGCAGCAGCACCAGGGCATCAGGTTCACCAGGAGGGACCTTCTAAGGGTCTCCTGTAACCGTATCTATTACAGCAGGGTTTGGGCTCCACTTGACAAATTAAGAGAGAGTTCAAGGAAGTCATGCGTGTCTTGGTTCCCACTGCCTTCCAGCAGTTTCAGTGCTCCCAAATAATCATCTACAACCTGCACTATGTTAGGATCTAGAAATTCCAGAAGCAGGGTAGATACTTCTATGCAAAGATATCTCAGCAGTGCTGTAAGAAAATGCAGACACTCTGCAGAGGGCTATTTCCACATTCTTACAAGAGGATGTGGCTGGTCCTACTTGCATGAACCAGGGACCTTTCACAGGCACGTTGGGATATATTCCCCATCATTCTGACTCTTGATTTTCCTTGCCTTGCCTTTCCTTTCCTGAAACACTTATAAATTCTGCTCTGTGCAAATGAGCCTCTAAGAGCTAGATGGATGCTGTTGTGATACCAAAGACGTCAGTGCAGAAGGCAAGCCAAGGAGAAAGAAAATAGCCACTTCTCCCTGCCAGGTGGTAGATGATAAAAACTGAGCCCAGCAGCCACCAAGGGGCTGGATTTGTCTGAAAGTCAGGCACCAAAGCTAAGCTCCTGCCATACTCCCTTGAGTGGGATGAACCACCACCTTGCACTACTCATGACGACATGAAGTTGGACGACCCTCCTTGATGTATAACCCATAAACAGAGTAAGAGCTGCACAAAGCATTCTGCCCCCTCCACTCCCTTTCCATGGGTGGGTGGCTAATCCAGGGTCATCTTTTCTTCCTGCCTGCCTTGAGACATCCTATGTCACCCCTCCAACTGCTCCGTCTCATGCCCAAAACAGCTGGGCTCAAGCACTGGGTTAAGTTATTTCTGCAAAGACTGCACTTCTTGTCTGCACTTCATTTACTATGCACTGGGAGGAGGGGACAGAGAGGGAGAAAAAACCTCTCTTTTAAACATTTACATGTATTTTGAAAGCACCTGAGGAGGTTTCAGGCCCCTTTTTGCCAAAACTAAAACATTCCACCCACATGACTATCTTGTTCAGAGCATGCAGATGACTTCTTACAGGCAGGCTTTGCATTGCATGGGGTCACCAGACCCAGGATCAGGCAGTGACCCACCACCACGACCACAGTGGTGGGTATAAACCTGCCCCTTTTTGTCCCTGCATTGAGGGACAAAGAATCCCTGCTGTCCCCTCTGCCACTTCTGTGCTTCCCTCCCCTTCATGAAGGCTTTTGCCATACAGAAGCCCACTGCCCCCTCAATTCCAAGATGCCAGCATGCCTGCACTTAAAAATGAGGCAGAAATCTCATTCCTTCACTAAATAATTCACAGGTTGGAGCACCAGCACAACTCTTAACACTTTCCAGGAGCTATTTTTGTTTTTGACTGGGCAGATCACAAAGCGTAACTGTAGGAGGAGGCTTCATGTTTGGGTTTCCTTTGCCCCCTAGTTCAAAAAATGGCAATACTAACTGAACCACTGGGCAAAAGAAAATTGAGTGTGACCCTTTTGTCAAAACTCTGGAGGTTCTCATTTGCTCCTCCAGCTCTCTGCCCTAACTGGAGCAAGGGCAAAAGAAGGTGCTGCTGTCAAGACGTCTCTCACTGAAATACTTTCTTGCAGCCTGGGGTATCTGCAACACAGTACGCTGTCCTTAAACTCCTTTCAGGCCTGGAAAGCTTGAAACATATTTTTTATGCTTGATTACAGATTTCAAGTGCCTAACACCAGGCCCCCATTCATTATATTTTGACACTGATGACTTTAGGCTGAGCTGGAACAAACGCTTTGCGCTTGCTCATCTCTCACTACATCCACCAGTGTCTAACTCGAAAGAGGTGGGTGATGGATTTGTAGCAACTTTGGGCAGGGATGCAGAGAGGACACCATCTGCTGTTTCTTACTTTCCCCCCCCCGACTCGTCACCCCACCCCTTCCTTTTTGTAATTAATCAATTCACAAATCAGGAGGCAAAGTTTTCTTGCAGCCTCCTCTTGCTATCATTCCTGCTTGGCAGAGGCTGAGGACACAGCAGGGCAGCTGCCAGGTCCAAATGCTGCCTGTGGAGCTTGGAGCAGCATTCAGGCCACTCAGTGGGAGCATTGCCTTCCCAGCCCTGCAGCTCATCCCACCCAGGGGCCTCCCAGGGCCCAGCCCACCACAAGCTGGATGAAAGAGCCTTTTGGAATTTTCATTGGAAAAGAAATTATGCTTTCACAGAAAGCTGTGAATTCATGCATAACACACTGACGGTAAAAATGAAAAGTATTTTTAATTTTTCTCCTCCAGCTGCACTCAGCTCTTTTCTTACACGGTAAATACTGGAGGCTGGAACAAGGTGATATTTAAGGTCCCATCCAACCCAAACCATTCCATGATCCTATGGTTCTCAATACCAGCTAATTTATGTACCTCCATTTACCAGATCCCCTCACTTCTGCATGAATCCCCAGTCTATTAACATAACTATTTAAACTGGACATGTTTTCTTAAACATTCTTCTTTCATAAACTGCCAAGTGACAGTTGTTTACTGTCAACAAGCCTGGGTACTCCAAGACAGGGAGAAATATGCCCTTGCAGAAGGCAGACATCGGCTACCAAAGAAGATTAAAATCTGGTGTTTTTCTCTCTCCTCGGAAATGCTTTATTTGTACAGATATTCATGATACTGATCAGGAGAGATGGTACTATGCCTAATTCCAATCATTCTTTTAATTAAAGACAGGCTCATTGAGGATTTATCTTCTCTTGAACATGCTAATTGTCAGGGCACACTCAGAACTCCTTAACCTTCTCCCTGCAATTGGTTTCTCCTCTTCACTTTTAGCAGTCATACTCCCAACTCCCAAGGCACATCTTGGCTCATCTTTCACAGATCCTGCTACTGGCTAGAAACAAAATGCTTTCCTGGGGGAATCTACAGAGAGAAGTTAAAAAAACTTTTAACAAAAATGAAATCACCAGTTCATTCAGGCCCTACAGTCTCCACACAAGCTGCTGAAGTATTTTGCTGGGAGGGAACAGCTTGTACCTGAGTCTCACCCATGAAAGCAGGGTTATAAAAAAAAAAAAAAAAAAGAATAACCCTGTGGGAAAACTTTTCATTAACACAGCACATGGTGCTGCTCACAGCTCACGGTGCTGGGGCTGATGCTGGTGGCACTGATGAAATGGCAGTGAGGATGGGGCAGGAGGGGACAGTGACTAGCACAGCAGCTCAGCTCCACAGGGGACTCACAACAGAGGCACGGGGGAGCCGGGTGTGGCTGTCACCCGGAGCCGGGTGTGGCTGCCACCGCTGCCTCTGGTGCTTGCCTCGGGCTCCCATCGAAGCTGGAGTTACAAAAAGCAAGATGGGAAGTTGAGGTCTGCGTTACAGCTGGTTAGAGAGGAATGGGAGGTCACTAAAAGCCAGTTCCAGGGATCTCCACCCCCAAATGGGGAGCCCTTTTACTCGGCTGAGTTTCCTCTGAGTTTCCTCAGCATGTTCAAATGTTTGGGTCATTAGAAAACTTCCCAAACAATCCCTGCTTATGCTAAATAACTGCTCCCACCACGATCTGTGAACGGTTTCAGTCTGGTCTCTTGCAAATCAATGGGGGCTTTTTTTGCCTAGGATTCAATAGGCACAAGATCAGGACCTCATTATTATTTTTACAGGACTACAAGAAGCAGAGAATGGCAAAACCCCTAAAGAAAGCAATGACCCTCCTGAACTGGGAGCCAAATTTGCTATGAAGGATCTTTACAAACTCTGTCAAGCATCAAAATAAAATTAAAAATGTAATTCTTAGGATCTTTTCAGTTTTCTGACAGGGAAAGCGGAAGGTTGAGAAAGGCTGGTCTCATAATTTGGATCCAAAGACATCTCCTGTAGCTCCTTTTTCCCCCCAAAGAAAACCCTTCACAGATGTGTATTTCACTTCTGCAGGGCGAGTGAGCAAGAGGGGATGAGCTGTCAGTTTGGGGTGATGCCAGTTACCCTGCGGTACCCCATGGAACAGAAACACCTCCAGGGCTTCACATGACCTCCTCTGCCACACACCACAATGATACCCCAGTAAATCCCCTCTGCAGAGGCACCACCAACAACACAGAGGACCATACGGCTCCTGGGACATGATCCTGCTACCAGGACCATGCCTGCATCCCATTTTCACAGAGCCAGGCGCCGCCTGCCTCTTGTCAGAGGAGCATCTGAGATGCTGTCATCCTCAGCACCCTCCTTGGAGCTCTCAGACAGTGAAGTCCTCCATTTCTTGCTCTTTACTTTACATCCCTCCTCTGTCTTGGCATCCATCAGTGAGAACTCACCCGCACACCACATCATCACCACAAGGTTTGGCCTCTAAGCAATATCCAGCTATTTGCTGTCTCCCCTACATCCAAATCGAGCCAAAATGCTTAAAATCCATTACTTCTGGACATTAGTCCAATCCTTATAACCCAGCATTGGTCTCCAGAGCTTTACTGATTTAACTATGTCAGCTGAAATAATTTAGTGAGATTCCTTGTGAACAGCAAAAGGTAGCTCAGTGAAATCAAGGCACAACTATAAAACACTTCACTTTCCAGGGTCAAAGTTTTAAATGAAGATAAATTCTTCAAACACTTTCATCAGTTATGGAAAAGCAACAGCTGGGAAGCCACCTCTGGAGGTTTCAGGCATGCCATGGTGCACTATCGTTGCCTGTTACTGTCTTTCCCTAAGAGCCTCATACTCAAGTTAACTGATGGCTTGGCTCTTTGGGTGAAAAGGAACTGAGGGCAAAAAATCCAAACCAACATGCTGCCATGTGTCAGTGTGACATTTGCAGGTAGTTCAGTAGGTCAGAGTATACCCTGGGTGTACTGGTGCAAGTGGCAGAGCTGGGTTCCTGGGGCTGTGATGTTCCCAGGGAAGAGCCTTCGGCACACACAGCACGTGGAGCAGTGCCTGCTCCCAGAGAGCGATCCTGGGCTGCGTCCTTTCCTCACCCAAAAACTTGGAACCCTTCTCACTTGAGTTATTAGTTCTTTTAACCCCTCACAACCTGCAGAAATGGCACAGCCCCAAAATCTCACAGATGCTAAACATGTAAGCACATGGCAATTGTTTTGCATACAGTTCTGTGTGATAAAGAGATCTACTTCCAAGTTTTAATATAGCCTTTTTATTTAACCAACTCGTTATCTATCTTGCCTTGCTCTCTGGATTTGAGAAAGCAAGGCCAGCCCACCAGACCTACCTCCACTTCTGCAGTAAATACCACCCCTTTTTTAGATGAATACATCTGAAACTGAAGCAGGTACTGGATGAACGTTTTCTTAGTTGACTGTGCTGCTACTCTTCAAAAATAGCTTTGCTACATTGAGCAACCTGAGTTTNTAAAGGTTAGCCCTGAAAAAAAAAAAAAAAAAAAAATTAACTACCTCCTGGCTAGTTCCTATCCACCTGAATGCAACAGCCCTGATAGTCTATCAGAATAATAGGGCAGATTTACATCTGATTACCTTTCACATTTTAACTACTAAGTTTACCAAAGGTTTTACTCAGCCCGTATCTCACAGTACTTGTTTGCTTTTGATACTGCAGAAACTTCCTGGTCATTCAAGCCAAGGAGCAGATACTTTAGGGGTAAGCACACCAGGAATACAGCATTCACTGCAGGAATAAAAGCCCTTCTTCACACATACAGAGCTTTAAATCACATCTATGGCACTTGGCAACCTGAGCACTGAGCTTATGAGAAAGGGGACACTGGGGGCGTCAGCTTTACTTCACAGAAAAAAATTATTTTTTTAACAAGATCACCAGATAAACAGCCAAGAGAGGGAAACCGCTAAACTGATAAGCTATGTAGGAGGCCAAGGAAAAAAATTCAGGGTGTAACAAGGTATTTTAAGGTGCTTTCAGCTTTGTATGCATCTTCAGACATGCTTTTAGCCCAGCGTTTGCAGAGAGGTGCTTTCAGATTTACTCCTCCTACAGTCTGGGTTGCCTGCTGCCACAAACCATGAGTGGCTGTGCTGAACCAGAGTCCCATTTGCTGAAAAAAAAAACCCCGAGTGTAAAGCAAACTTTTACTGGCCCCCAACCTCCCTGGCATGTACAGTCTGGTACATGCAGAATCAAGTATATCACTAATCGCTATTAAAAGAGATGAATCGGCAAACACCTAGAGTCAGCAGCAATTTCAAGGTTGGAGTGTTTTTTAAGGGTCAGAAAAAAGGGAAGAAACAGGTATACAGAGTCAGACAAACTCCCAGGACATATGAAAAGTTATGAGCATGTAGCCCATGAAGGACAAGACAAATCTATTCAAACAGGAAAACAGAAGAAAAATAGCCAGATTCATTGTTTATCTGTGTGTCAGGTTCAGCTGAGCTAGGAAAAACTGCAGAGGGAATTTTGACTCTATTTTCAGTATAAACATCTGAATTTGTTAAAAGCCTAATGCTTCTACCTTATATATAGTAAAAATTGCCAAAAGCTAAACTAGGATGACAACACAGCCACTTCTCCATGAAACCTAATGGCTCATGCTCAGGCCCTTGCACTGAATCCTACACACTTCAATGACCAGCCAGAAAAAGCCACCAGCAGGCCATGCCCTAACCTTAGCAAAAATGAAGGTGCAGCAAATGCCTTCAGTTACAGCTCTGCATGCCAACGAGAGATCACTTTCAGAACCACCTTGATCCAGTGCTTTTATAAACTGAAAATTTTATTAATTTTCAGCTCAGAAACCAGGCTGATTCCCTATCCTTTAGGATCCCTAAGTGAATAGCAGATGTACACAGTAAATATTCAGAAAGGACAGCTTTTGAAGTATTTAGGTGGATATCAAAGTTCATTGTTATTAACCATATTTTAAAAGGAATTTTTCTCAGCCTCATAGAAGGGGGAAAATCCTCCTCCAGCTTTATGAAAAGTTTCAGCTTTGTGCAACCAGCAGACTGGGTGCCACTGTATGGAAATTGTCTGGATACAGTGGGAATGCCGTAATCAAGAGTTCTTTGGCATCTATGTTCAGTCAGGCTTCAGGACAGGTTCAGCTTCCCAAAAAGCACTGATGATTTTTTTGGAGGGACTTGTAAAAGTTAATATGACAGTCTGAGTGGCTTACTTTAATTGCATGATTTAATTAGCAGATCAACACTTTGCCACACAATTTTCAGATCTACTCTCATCATGTTTCCTACTCAGCAGTTGCTAATAAAGTCTTAATTAAAAAAAAAATCCTCAGATTTAATTGGAGTGACCCTTGTCAGTATGCGTAGAAGACATCATGTTATACAGCTACTATTGAATACATTGAGTCCGTCTCTACACTGGAACAGACTTTCTAGTTCACTATTTGCTAGGTAAGAAATAGATTTCTTTTTTTTTCAAAGAAGCAATGTTTCATCATCATTTACTTGTGTCCTCTTATTTTATTGCATATAGTAAAATATGCTAGTCTCAATATTAAAGACTTAATTAGCTCTTTAGTTGCTGCTGTTCACGAAAACAAATGGATCAACTTTCAATCTCCAAACTATCACCCACAGCTGTCCATTGAATCTAAAACACTTCAGGTGTAGGGCACAAAGTAAGCAGCACCATCAATAAATATATGGGAGACTCTTTGGAGAGGGTTTGAACACATAAACCCCAAGGTGAGCTCCAGGAACAGCCAGTGCCATTTGGCACTCACTTCAATACCCCCATAATTTCAGGATGAACTTTGAAACGCTCAGATACACAAAGCAAAGTGACACAGATCCATGTACCCTACACCTTGGACCCCTAGCTGAGCTCATACTGGAAGGCTACAAGAGCCCAGGTGCCATCAGCTGCATGAAAAACACCATGGAAAGTAACAGGAACTGGTACATGCCCTCTCATTAAACTTAAGCGAAATTCCAAAATGCTCCTTGTTCTGTTCCACTGGCAAAAAAAAAAAAAAACTGCCTGTGCAGTGTGAACTCTGGGTGACAATTCCACTCCTTGCAGAAGGAAACTTCGGTTCTTGCTCCTGACAGATTGGGAGAGCTCACCCCTCCCCTTCCCGCAAAAACCTGATCAAACATTAGCAGCTCTCTATACAACTCTTTCAATGCATTCAGACAGCCTCAGCAGCTAACTAGTACAACACAAATCCTAAAGAGCCCAGAAATTGCCTTTTTCACATATACCATGTGCAGACACACATGCAAGCCAGCTACAGAAGACAGGATGGTTATCAGAATTTCTTAAAAGTTAAATGCTGCTGTTTCAGTTGGGCTGCTCTCTAAGAAAACAGCCAGTATTACTTGACATTCAAAAATCGTACAAAGTAATATCTTTATCTGAATACTAATGCAAATTGGACGGGCTTTTTTATATTGATGTCTATTCTGTGGCTGCTGAATAGAGTGACCGCATGCTCAAGACTGCAAAGGAGTTCACTGACCTCCCTAATCATCTCTGTCATAGCCCCTGAATGACATACACATTCAATCCTGCCTTGCCTCTCTTACTTTCATTCATAAAAAAAAAAAAAAAAAAA